>JACXGI010013109.1:0-21430 GCA_016801175.1 Esox masquinongy | reverse complement strand
GTGTGTGTGTGTGTGTGTGTGTGTGTGTGTGTGTGTGTGTGTGTGTGTGTGTGTGTGTGTGTGTGTCTCAAGAGTGTCTATAGGAGAACCAACTGACTGGGTTTTTAAACCAGGGGATGTGTGATGTGATTGGGTAATGGAAAAAGGAACAGGTGGTGCAATTACGAGGAGTGTCCACTGATTGGTCCACCTCAGCAGTCAGGCGATGCACTTCTGACTGCCAGGTGGGAAACACCAATGAGCACAATCAGAAACATAAGGGACATCTGGAGAAACGGCAGGAGGGGGAAAAACACAAACGCACATACAGGTTACCTGCATGCTTAACACCAATCCACAAATATAATGTGATCCACAAAGGTGTGAGGGATAATCGCAAATCATTTTTCACATATTCAAATCCTTGCTTTGAGGTACAAGTAGAAAGGAGTTTATTTATTGGTAGTGTAATATATTTGTGGATCGTGTTTTGTATTTGCAGATATTGAGACATTAGTTTGTGGATGTTACATTCATTTGTAAATTGTATTTCCTGTTTACATATTGTAATATACATTTGTAAATTGTATTTTCTGTTTACATATTGTAATATACATTTGTAAATTGTGATCTGCACATTTGCAATAATTTAGAAGCAATTCTATCTCCTTAATTCTACTACCCGAGGTGCAGCGAGTCTACAGTAATGCCTGGTTCCTGACAGTAGGACTAATTCTAGTCCTGATGATTCCGCCATGAGATGAGAAGGCAACCTCCTGCACAAAATCATGCCACGCTGGTTGGGTCCATACCAGGTACACCTCATCTGCTGTCCAGGTAGCTGAGAGTGGAACCTGGGGTTGACGCTACAGGAGGGCTTTGGTGTTTCAAGATTAGGCACAGTGAATTGAAGTCACCAAGGGCTAAAGTGAGTTTTTAGTGCTAGTAACCATCACTTCCGACCCAGCCTGCAGCTATAGAAAGTGGTGTAGTGGAGGGTATACTCAGGTATACACCATATACCCACTTTTTGTCAGCAGCCATTGGGTACACTCACTTCTTACCAGTGGTTTAGTGGAGTGTATACGCAGGTATACGCTTTCTACATACTGTTTTGTCAGCGGGCACTGATGCGCATGAATGTAGCACAGTGAACGCATATGCAATATACATTATTTTTGTGGTAGATAAATCATGCAAAAAGTAGCATACAAAAGCCAGTCGCATAATTATTACAAACGCAACATTTTAAAAACAACCAATAATGTGCCCGAGACCGACGTATGACATAGCTCTGATTGGCTGGTTATTTAGTGCCTCATGTTACTTCACTTCAGTCAAATATTTTTGCCTGCCAGAATACACTTTTTTTTCCCCAGAGGCAAATTGATATTTCCATAGGCTTAACGTTACTTCCGAAATACATTATGAAACGAAATCATGAAACAACTTTGTAATTTGTCCAACCAAATAAACGTAGTCGAGCAGCAGACAAAACTGCCAGCTCTGCTGGTGCACTTCCAGATTTTGAAAGGTTTTGAAAGCAACCGGATCCTCCATGGTAAGGACTTGGTACCTCCATTGGTATAGATTGTACTGTACAATATATCAGTGAATTATGTATTTTTACCTTAAATCAATTTGTCAATGTTGCGGTTTGGCAGTACTCCCTCGCTACCTGCCTTAGCTAGCTAACGTTTTCTAGCTAACTTTACTGTTGACAATTTTTTAGTTTTGGAAATGGTTGCTAGTTCAACTGGAAAATGCGGGTAGGAAAGCTGACATCAGGACTGGTAGCCAGTTAGCTAGATTTCTAATTTAAAACCTTTCAGCTTTCATATGGCCAAGAGTGGATCATAAAGCACATAGCTTGCTTTTTTAATACAATATTGCAATCTTGTTGTGGTGTAAATTGTTCATCTTATTTGCACTTTCACTGTAAATTACTGAGTATACTGTATGTTTTTTGTTCTTCATAGACACCAATGATTGGCCAGACCTATAGACAGTAAAGTAAGTGAAAGATTTACTATAATGTCCAAAACCATCTGGTTAGGATGCAAGAAACAGGGTAGGCTAGGGTAGTTCAAAGACTTGGTTTCCAGTGTATCTTGGTTTCCAGTGTATCTACATGGTGTTAGGGATGGGCAGTATTTATGATGCATGTATTTCAAATGTATTTCAAATACAAAATATAATTTTGTCATTTGTATTTGATGAAAATGGCTTCATATTTTGTATCAACATACTTTAGTGTTTTGTATTTGTAGCTTAAAAATACTGTAAAATAGTTTGTGAAAAGTCTAATTGATGACATCATAACAATGCTGCCTCTGATTGGTGCCTACTCAGTAATTTGCCCAGACTTGTTGAGATCAGAACAGAAAAGGCATCCATACCTGAAGAAGAAGGTCAAGGTGAGAAACATGTACTTGGTATCTTTGGAGCAGTATCCCCTAATGAAGCACCTTTTTGGAGGTTTAACACAATCATCCCATCCTCAGCTCCAGTAGAGCGTTTACTTTCCTTTGGTGGACTGATCAACCGGCCCCATCAATGACGTCTAAATGCCACACCTTTTGAAAAGTTAGTTGTGCTTAAAGGCATCAGTAGCTAAAGAGACCTCTGCAATGTAGTCCACAGGGCACACACTCTCATTCAATACACTCCCACTCTCACTCACACTCACATGCTTACTTTCTCACCCACACTCACGCATAAGTTTGACTGTTTTTGGTAGAACCTTTGAACTGTTTTGGAATATCTGCTCTGTAGTATTCTCTATTGTAGTTTAAGTAAATGTTCTTATTACACTATTAATGTGTATGTGTCCTCTATACCTATATTCTGCATCTCTCAATAGATTCAGTGTCCGTTTCTGTTCATTAAACAATTTTTCCACTTCATATGACACCTTCTTTGTGAAAGTAGCGAAGATCCTTGAACAAAAATGAGCTGCATGGTCCAGTTGCCAGAAAGAAGCCTTTACTGCGCCAATGCCACAAATAAGCCTGGTTACAATATTCCCGATAACACCTTGACATGCCTCACAGCCTCCGGCACACTGTAATTTGGAGTGACGAGACCAAAATAAAGCTTTATGGTCACAACCATAAGTGCTATATTTGGAGAGGGGTCAACAAGGCCTAGAGTGAACAGAATACCATCCCCACAGTGAAGCATGGTGATGGCTCACTGATGCTTTGGGGGTGTGTGAGCTCTGAAGGTACGGGGAATCGTGTGAAAATTGATGGCAAGATGAATGCAGCATGTTATCACAAAATACTGGCAGACAATTTGCATTCTTCTGCACGAAAGCTGCGCATGGGACGCTCTTAGACTTTCCTGCACAACAATGACCCTAAGCACAAGGCCAAGTTGACCCTCCAGTGGTTACAGCAGAAAAAGGTGAAGGTTCTGGAGTGGCCATCGCAGTCTCCTGACCTTAATATCATCGAGCCACTCTGGGGAGATCTCAAAAGTGCAGTTCATGCAAGATGACCAAAGACTGTGCATGAACTGGAGGCATTTTGCCAAGACGAATGGACAACTATAACACCTGCAAGAATTCAGGGCCTCATGGACAACTATTACAAAAGACTGCATGCTGTCATTGATGCTAAAGGAGGCAATACACAGTATTAACAACTAAGGGTGTGCAGACTTCTGAACATGGGTCAGTTAATTCTTTTCTTTGTTGCCATGTTTTGTTTTATGATTGTGCCATTCTGTTATGACCTACAGTTGAATGTGAATCCCATAAGAAATAAAAGACGTGTTTTGCCTGCTCACTCATGTTTTCTTTACAAATGGTACATATATTACCAATTCTCCAAGGGTATGCAAACATTTCAGCACAACTGTGTGTATTTATATATTTTTATATATATACACACACACACACACATATACACATTAAATGTGATAGTAGTTGTATTATCTGTTAATTAGCTGTAATATTATTGAAAAACTACACTATATGTTTCCACTCGTTATATGCGTTACTTATTAGATAAGCATCTTGTCCCAGCTGCTGCCTTGGATCGTATATTTAAAACCAAGTGGATGATTAGGGATGATCAAGTGCATAACCAGTTTAGAGACAAACGCGACTGCTCATACTTTACACAGCTGCAACGGTCCTCGTTGGACACACGAGGTAGAGAAGTACAGTAATGTTAAGAAATGCATCATGAACCATGACATCATCCTGAAGCCACCGACTCTGGCCTGACTTGTATTTCTAAAAGTGTTTTCCAAGTTACTATAGACAGTCATTTAGCAAAACGTTTTTGTCTAATTTCAAGTCAGTTTTAGATTTGTTTCTAAAGCCAATATAAGCAATGTATATGATAGTTAAATGCTGAGCGCTTAATATTTGAAAGCATACGATTTGCAATATCTTGACATGTAGCCCATTGATAGAATATATTTTTGTTCCTCTTTGGCTGCATGCTTTTTTTTGTTTCAATTTAAATGAATTCAAAGAAAGTAAATGTAGTATTTTATCCATTCTTTAGGCAAAAAGTTGTTAAAATACTGAGCATCGGATTTTCTTGCCAGCCGATAGTGCATTGGAAATAATTTACTATTTCATTGTCGTATACAATTAGCAGTAAACAAATAATATAGTGGTACTTGTTTGGGTGTATACATTTTGGCTAAAAGACTGATAGACAGATCTGTAGACTATTTTAAATAATGATTACTTTGTATCTTCATCCTTTCATGTTGTTAAAAAAACAAGCTAGACTTCATTAAATTACTGTTTGGCTAGGTTATAAAAACGAATACTCGACATAATCACAACATTGACAGATTGCGTTTGAATTATGACTAAACAAAAAATCTATGGTGTGAATTTAGAGTGGCAATAAAATTTTCCTGTGAGTGAATAGCGGTTTTGAGCAGAGCCATGGGAAAGACGTGGAGTGGTGGAGCAGAGCCTAACCTTCGCTCGAGAGGCAACATACTCTGGCAGGTATCACTTAATGTAATATTTCTTATCTTCAAAAATGAACTACGTTTGTATTCAACATGTGCCATTCACAAACGTGTGTGTTTGTATTCAGTGTGTAACAAAATAAATGGACAAAATAAATTGTGGGCGGGGTCAAATGTGGGCAGGGTCAAACGTTTGACTCCGCCCACACTGATCCTCGCCCTGAACTGCACACTGCAGTCTGCAGAATGTTGCATACTTTCTGCGACATTTTTATATATTGAGTCAATATATTGTGCACCCCAATACCTCAGATCACATTCATTAATCACAAACAATGCCTATTAAAATGTATGGATATAAATATATGTTGCCCCACTGCATAAACGTTGAAACCCCGTTTTGCTTTGTCACACGACCAAGTAATGTCTTACTGTAAGAGTCAGCAGAGACTCGCTGTTTTCTTGGCAACATGTCATATAGGTCACACAATTAGTCTGCAGTAGTTTGAAAAAGTGCTTGCCCCCTTCCTCATTTCTCATTTGTTTGCATGTTTGTCACACTTAAATGTCTCAGATCATCAAACAAATTTAAATATTAATCAAAGATAACACAAGTATACACAAAATGCAGTTTTGAAATGAAGGTTGTTATTATTAAGTGAAAACAAAATCCAAACCCACAAAATCCAAGCCCTGTGTGAAAAAGTGATTGCTCCCCCTGTTAAAACCACACCTGAGTTCAATTCCTCTAGCCACACCCAGGCCTGATTACTGCCACACCTGTTCTCAATCAAGGAATCACTTAAATAGGACCTGCCTGACAAAGTGAAGTAGACCAAAAGATCCTCAAAAGCTAGACATCATGCCGAGATCCAAAGAAATTCAGGAACAAATGAGAAAGAAAGCAATTGAGATCCATCAGTCTGGAAAAGGTTATAAAGCCATTTCTAAAGCTTTGGGACTCCAGCGAACCACAGTGAGAGTCATTATCCACAAATGGCGAAAACATGGAACAGTGGTGAACCTTCCCAGGAGTGGCCGGCCGACCAAAATTACCCCAAGAGCGCAGCGACGACTCATCCAAGAGGTCACAAAAGACCCCACAACAACATCCAAAGAGCTGCAGGCCTCACTTGCCTCAGTTAAGGTCAGTGTTCATGACTCCACCATAAGAAAGAGACTGGGCAAAAATGGCCTGCATGGCAAAGTTCCAAGACGAAAACCACTGCTGAGCAAAAAGGACATTAAGGCTTGTCTCATTTTTGCCAGAAAACATCTTGATGATCCCCAAGACCTTTGGGAAAATACTCTGTCGACTGACGAACAAAAGTTGAACTTTTTGGAAGGTGTGTGTCCCATTACGTCTGGCGTAAAAGTAACACCGCATTTCAGAAAAAGAACATCATACCAACAGTAAATATGGTGGTTGTAGTGTGATGGTCTGGGCCTGTTTTGCTGCTTCAGGACCTGGAAGACTTGCTGTGATAAATGGAACCATGAATTCTGCTGTCTACCAAAAAATCCTGAAGGAGAATGTCCGGCCATCTGTTCGTGACGTCAAGCTGAAGCGAACTTGGGTTCTGCAGCAGGACAATGATCCAAAACACACCAGCAAGTCCACCTCTGAATGGCTGAAGAAAAACAAAATGAAGACTTGAGTGGCCTAGGCAAATTCCTGACCTGAATCCTATTGAGATGCTGTAGCATGACCTTAAAAAGGCAGTTCATGCTCGAAAACCCTCCAATGTGGTTGAATTACAACAATTCTGCAAAGGTGAGTGGGCCAAAATTCCTCCACAGACTCACTGCAAGTTATCGCAAACGCTTGATTGCAGTTGTTGCTGCTAAGGTTGGCCCAACCAGTTATTAGGTTGTAGGGGGCAATCACTTTTTCACACAAGGCCATGTGGGTTTGGATTTTGTTTTCCCTTAATAATAACAACCTTCATTTCAAAACTGCATTTTGTGTTTACTTCTGTTATCTTTGACTAATATTTAAATTTGTTTGATGATCTGAAATATTTAAGTGTGACAAACATGCAAACAAATGAGAAATCAGGTAGGGGGAAAACACTTTTTCACACCACTGTATTTAATATGCTTTTAATCAATTTATTTGGCATATTTCCCACGGGACATTTTGGCTGTTATTTTCATCTGCCGGACAACTATACGTGATACCGGCTAAAAGCCTGCATTTGTCAGCTAACATTAACCCTGATGTACTTACACACACAATATTACCAAAATGTCGCGAAATCTGGTGGCACATAAGCCATTTTTACATACCACCTGGTGACAGAGGAGAATTACAGCTTTAAAAAATAAAATAAAATGGCAGATAGCGCGTCTGGCAAGAAATTGGGCAAAAAAGTTATTTTAACATAAAAAAATGAAGCATGTACATCTAGAATTGCTAAAAGGAGCTTCCTGTAAGTTTATCAAGTGCCGCAAAAAACATTTTTTTACGTCTGGATCAAATTGACCCCTTCCGGTGCTTCTTGTGTTAACAGTAGTCTAGACCAGTGGTTCCCAACCTTTTTCAGTTACTGTACAACTGACAGAATTTTGCTCTGTTCGGAGTACCCCTGAAGTACCCCCTCATGTTAATTTCACTAGTAAACCTATGGTGTCATGAGTGTTTTCAAGTACCCCCTGTGGAGAGGTCATGTACCCCAGGGGTCCTAGTACCCCAGGTTGGGAACCACTGGCCTAGACAACAGGGAAATACTAGGTCTTGTTTTTGACTACCTACGCTATTGTAATCTTGACTCCATTCGTTTATTAGTGTGGTTTTCCGACTCACTGTTCAATTGTTTTCAGCAACCAGTAACCGGAAAAAAACGTCTTCATTGTGGAGTGCCTTAGCTCTAGATCCCTAACGAAATAGTTGATTTAGACAGAATCGATTAAAAATTCAACCATCTGAGTCACAGCAATCAACTGTAAGAAATCAGCCGTTCCTATAGTGATAAGAAATGAGGGAAGGTGACACGGTTATAAATAAATATTATAAATTGATTTGCATTTTAATGAGTGAAATAAGTATTCGACCCCTCTCAATCAGAAAGATTTCTGGCTCCCAGGTGTCTTTTATACAGGTAATGAGCTGAGATTAGGAGCACACTCTTAAAGGGAGTGCTCCTAATCTCAGCTTGTTACCTGTATAAAAGACACCTGTCCACAGAAGCAATCAATCAATCACATTCCAAACTCTCCACCATGGCCAAGACCAAAGAGCTGTCCAAGGATGACAGGGACAAGATTGTAGACCTACACAAGGCTGGAATGGGCTACAAGACCACCGCCAAGCAGCTTGGTGAGAAGGTGACAACAGTTGGTGCGATTTTTCGCAAATGGAAGAAACACAAAAGAACTGTCAATCTCCCTCAGTCTGGTGCTCCATGCAAGATCTCAACTCGTGGAGTTGCAATGATCATAAGAACGGTGAGGAATCAGCCCAGAACTACATGGGAGGATCTTGTCAATGATCTCAAGGCAGCTGGGACCACAGTCACCAAGAAAACAATTGGTAACACTACGCTGTGAAGGACTGAAATCCTGTAGCGCCCGCAAGGTCCCCCTGCTCAAGAAAGCACAGGTACAGGCCCGTCTGAAGTTTGCCAATGAACATCTGAATGATTCAGAGAACTGGGTGAAAGTGTTGTGGTCAGATGAGACCAAAATCGAGCTCAACTCAACTCGCCGTGTTTGGAGGAGGAGGAATGCTGCCTATGAACCCACCGTCAAACATGGAGGTGGAAACATTATGCTTTGGGGGTGTTTTTCTGCTAAGGGGACAGCACAACTTCACCGCATCAAAGGGACGATGGACGGGGCCACGTACCGTCAAATCTTGGGTGAGAACCACCTTCCCTCTGACACTGTGGTGAATGTTATGTTGCCTGCAACATCATCCAGCATGACCGGTTTGGCGCTGGGTCAGTGATGGTCGGGGGAGGCATATCCTTGGAGAGTCGCACTGGCCTCCACGTGCTAGCCAACAGTACCCTGACTGCAGTTAGGTACTGGGATGAAATCCTCACACCCATCGTTAGATCTTACGCTGGTGCAGCGGGCCCTGGGTTCCTCCTGGTGCAGGACAATGTCCAGCCTCATGTGGTCAGAGTGTGTAGGCAGTTCCTGGATGACAAAGGCATTGATGCCATTGCCCTCACATTCCCCAAACCTGAATCCAATTGAGAACCTCTGGGAGGTTATGCATCACTGCATCCAACGCCACCAGGTAGCGCCCCAGACTGTCCAGGAGCTCACTGATGCCCTGATCCAGGTCCGGGAGGACAATCCCCCAGGACACCATCCGCCCTCTCATCAGGAGCATGCCCAGACGTTGTCAGGAGTGCATACAGGCACGTGGAGGCCATACACACTACTGAGTCACATTATGAGTTGCCGTGATGAAATTTACACAAGTTTGAAAATGTTTTTGACTACCTATGTTTTTGACTACTTAAGTTTGATTTCGGAGTTTGAATCCAGCCCTCAATCGGTTGGTGATTTTGGTTGCCTTTGACCATTGTTACATCATTCTGCTCTCAACGAATTTCACAATGTACAGTAAAGATTTTGAACTTTAATATATTTAATTCATTGAGACCCGGTGAGATTTCAGTGTTCCCTTATTTTTTTGAGCAGTGTATATGCCCACTTTGAATTTCATGCCAGTAACACTTAAAAAAAAAGTTGGGGCAGAGGCAACAAAATATGGAAACGTTGTTTAATGTTAAAAAATTAAACCTGGTGGAATAGCACAACTAATCAGGTCAATTGGCAACAGGCAAGTAACATGGTCAGATGACAATTGAAGCTTTAGAAATAACCTTCTGACCATACAAAAACATCCACGGCACTCTTCCCCCGATTATGATAAAAAAGGCTTTAATGGAATATTATGGCAATAAAAAGCACCAACGTGTTGTGGCTCACATGCCTTCTTCAAGGTGTACAAAACCGACATGGTGTACAGGTGACTTAAATCAAAACAAAAAAAGGGGGAGTGGACAACATAAAACAATCAAAGGTTCAGAGAAAACATACGACCGGATCTAAAGCAAGAGGTACAGCTACACATTGATACAAATAATAGAGCATACTGACGCCAATTAAAATCTATGTGGAAATACATTGCTCCGTAATATAAATCTACATTGCTCCAAGGTAGAAGCATGACTTCAATGAACAGAGGAATTATTGTAATCTTCTAGGCAATGCACATGATGACAAAGAGGTTAATCAAAAAACATCAGCAAATACATACACATATATTACAAAAATGGGGTAAAATCAATTTCTTTATTGAGCCAAGGAGGGGCAGTAGCTCTTAGAGTGTGTATCCAAAACGTATCTCTTTGTAGGGCACAGGCAAATATTGCAACAATTTTAAAATAACTAATCTCAATGTAAAATTGCAAAGCATTTGGGGATCTCATCTACAGTACATTATATCATTAAAAGATCCTGTGAATCTGGAGAAATCTCTGTAGGCAAGGGACAATGCCAAATACCAATATTGGATGGTAGTGGTCTTCAGGCCCTCAGGCGGCACTGGACTAAAGAGACAATTCTGTAGTGGAAATCACTGCATGGGCTCAGTAACACTTCCGAAAACCATTGTCTGTTGTGGGAGTCCGGTGGTAGGCCCTGGAAAACCCACTCAACAGCACCCTACACTGGGGCTTTGCACGCAATGCACTGCGCGCACACACACACACACTTGCCGTCACTAATGATTTGCCTCCCTCTATTTAATCTCAGCCCGGATCAAGCGAGGGAAGGTAGGCACGAGGGAATGAGAACGACACCTGCTACAGTCGGTGGCCTCACATGGTGGGATCAGAGACAGGGAGGAAGCAAAGCAAGAGCACCCCGTTTTCTAGATTTTTTTTTGTTTTGAGTAAAGCAAGTACCCGGACTCTTTTCAAAGGTTTTAGTTTTTTTCTTTTCTTACCTTTGTTTGACAACTACTGCCCTAAAGCCTTGTATGTTCCACTGTTTACTAAAATATATGCGTAAAAGCACCGCAACTACCTGGTCTCTGGTCTGTTTATTCTAGTCACCGCTACAAGTGTCATTGCCGGGGAGTTGAACACAGTACGTTGCTGCATCCACAAATGCAAGATAAAACTCTACCATGCAATTAACAAGAGAGATAAACAAGATCCTGAACCACCGCCGCCTTCTCTGGGCTCAAGCTCATTTAAGATGGACTGTGGCGAAGTGGAAAACTGTCCTGCGGTCAAACAAATCAAAATTCTAAAAAAAATGTTTGGGAACCATGGATACCGCATTCTCCGTACTAAAGAGGAGACTATAGTAAAGAGTTTCATATTCACACATTCGACTACTCCCATGTACCGGTAGAACTGTGGTTGGTCTGCCGACCACAGAGTGCCGAGTGTCAGACAAGGTGTTACGAACCCTGTGGCTCTAGCAGTCTAGGGTGGATGGTACAGAGACCCGTAACATAAAACTCATGCAAATCAGTGTAGTGTAAAGGCACAGTGAGAACAAACGACACAGACAACCAAAGCTACCGTCAAACATAAAACGTTTATTATAAACACACGGTAAAGGGGGTAGGGAAAAGGGGCTGAGCTGGACCCAAGAAATGAAATAATATAGTCAAAACACCCCTAAACTGAACTTGCCTGCCTCAAGAACTGCTTAGCTAACCACTAACCAATACAAAAATACAGTGGGTGGACCGCTCAGGTCTAACTAGTGTATTTAGACAAAGGTTTCCTACGGGTTGTGTATGCCCAAGGGCGACTTGCTAAAAAAAAACCTTTTCCCAGGGACACATGGACAAACAAAAACACACAAGTTGAACAAGGACTAAACAGCACACAGCAAACAATTGACTAGACAACACCAAACAAAACACCACAGCAATACATACTCACTCATGAAACAGGACAAAGTGAGATGTATGTGCTAAACTAAGTGATGTATGTATGAACAAAGTGTCTGTCTATCAAAAAAGGTATGTATCTCAAGAGTGTCTATGTCCATGTGGGGTAAATCAAAAGAGTCTCTCTGGGAGAACCAACTGACTGGGGTTTGAAACCAGGGATGTGTGATGTCATTGAGTAATGGAAAAAGGAACAGGTGGTGCAATTAGGACGGGTGTCCACTGATTGGTCCACCTCAGCAGTCAGGCGATGCACTCATGACTGCCAGGTGGGAAACACCAACGAGCACAATCAGGAACATAAGGGACACCTGTGGAGATGTCAGGAGAGGAAAAAACACAAACGCGCATACAGGGTACCTGCATGTGTATCAACGTGCCGGAGAAAGGACCACTTAGGGACCGCTTAGGGACCTGGGTAAAAGTGCAGTCCTCAGAACGATGGCTTTTTATAATACATTTGATAGCGTATTACTTGAAATAGGTATTTAATCATAATGAGGCGTAGATATTTTACTAATATTTTAAAATAGCTTTTTCAAATTTTGACATATTCATCCCAAATCGCATCCATATATTCTTTACATTATCTAAGAGCCTCAACTTGTATTTATCCAAAATAATGAGTTAAAGAATTTCTACGGATATTTTAAAGTTTCCTTTTGAAATAGCTTTTTCAAATTTTAAGATATTCATCCCAAATCGCATCAAGCAAATACCCTAATGATGGCATAGCTTGCTCTTTTTAAGGACTTCGGCTCTGGACTGAGACGCGAAAGTGTTCCGTAACTGCGCTGATTTCGTCATGGAGAATGACGAATAGTTAATTAGCTGTTTCAGGCTATAATTTGTTGAAATTCTGTTTATCTGCAATGACAGTTACGCTCAATTCAACCATGTGCGACAGTTTCGTGAATCACACAGAGATGATCTTAAGTCTCTCCCAACGTTCAAAGCTGAGATCTTTTCTGATAAGTTTTCATGAATGAGGGCTATTGTCTTTGCCAAAGTCAATGCCAAACCAAATTCTGCACATATTACAACATCATGGCTCTGTAGTAAGGGTCCAGGGGATAAACTGGCCTGAATGCAGGCCAGACCTGTCACCCACTGAAAACATTTGGCGCATTATGAAACAAAAAATACAACAAAGGAGTTGCCGAATAGTTGAGCAGCTGAAATCCTATATCAAGCAAGAATGGGAATACATTTCACTTTCAAAACTACAGCAATTGGTCTTTGCTATAGGGCCCCCTTCCACATGGACTAAATAAAGTCTGTGGAGGATAATATAATGGTTTGACAGACATGGCTCACAGCAAAACAGTCTTAATTTTAGATGTTTCTTAAATAATAAAATGCAGATTGTCACAATATGGATATGGGCCTCAAAATGTAGGTCAGATTCTAATATCGCACCTTGATTTTTAACTTATCAAGGCGGACTCTAGCCTTTAAATTTTTGTTTTGATATAAGCAACTGCTTATGCCTAGAACCGGCTCGCTTGTTATGTATATTTTGGGTCTAACAGCAAATGTGGGTAATGGAAAAAGGAACAGGTGGTGCAATTAGGACGGGTGTCCACTGATTGGGTCTTTCAACAAGACAACGACCAAAATTCAAGCAAACCTACAAAAAAATGTCTCACGAGAAAGAAGATTCATGTCTTGGATTGGCTAAGTCAAAGTCCTGTCCTTAATTCAATCGAGGATCTGAGGCAGTACTAGATAGACACCACTCAAACCTCACTTAACTGGCTGAGTTTTCTAAGTTCAAGACCGATTATATGCAATTGGGTTGTTTACTCCAAGTTATCACTTCTAATGGAGGTGCCACAAACTACTGAATGAAGGGCTTCAAATTTTTAGGGGAAAATAATCCACTTTTGTTAAATAATGAGAATATATGTTTTGTTTGACCTTTATTTTGAATGTCTTTATGCCAAACTGTGGTTTAGATAAGGACTTTGAGTTTATTGTTTTGCAGAAAAATAATGAACATTACCTTAGGATTCACAAACCTTTAAGTTACACATATGATAAAATAATTGCTTGATGAGTACAGGGGTATAGCTGTCAATCATACTCTTTGTGCTCATCCCATTCCTCTTAAATCCCTCTCCCAGTCAGAAGAAAGAAGATTTCCCAGCTGCGTGCCTTTTGATGTGGAGGAGTAAATTAGATTTTTGACCAAATAATGAACAGGCTTTTAAGGGTCACATCTGTGAAAGCGATCTTGTTGTGACCCGGGGAAATAAGCATGTAATTAACAGACCATAGGGCACTCTTAATGTTTTGAAGAGATCGTGGTTTGACCTGAGTATAGCTTCGTATCGATATTGAAAGGATCATTTACAATAGACATTTAGTGTGCTCGGACGGGGGTGGCTCCCTGTGACAGAAGGATCAGGGGACATCTCCCTGGGACGGGGGGTGGCTCCCTGTGACAGAAGGATCAGGGGACATCTCCCTGGGACGGGGTGTGGCTCCCTGAAACAGAAGGATCGCTCCCTGGGCATTCAGATGTCTTTTCTTCATGTGTGGAAATTTCTACAATAGACAGTTAAACTACTTGATGATAAAAAACACTTGCTCATCCATTCTGTAAAGACTTTCAAATGTTCAAAATTTCTCAAGTGTCAAATGTTCAATATTAATGTCCAGTATGTATGTGCTGGTGAACTTTAAGGCAACCTAACCGAGAGAAATACTTCCCAATCAGAACAGGAGTAAGGCTTCTCACCTGTGTGCAGTCTTATGACTAGTAAGTTTAAATGATCTAAGGAAACACTTCCCACAGTCAGATCAGGAGAAAGATTTCTCACCAGTATGCACTCTCTGATGTTTAGTGAGTGCAGATGAAGAAATAAAACCCTTCCCACAATCAGAACAGGAGTAAGGATTCTCCCCTGTGTGCAGTCTTTTATGGCAAGTAAGATGATATGATCTCACAAAACACTTCCCACAGTCAGAACAGGAGTAAGGCCTCTCCCCCGTGTGCAGTCTTTTATGTCTAGTAAGATCAAATGAGCTAAGGAAACACTTCCCACAGTCAGAACAGGAGTAAGATTTCTCACCTGTGTGCACTCTCTGATGTTTAGTAAGTTTAAATGATGTCATAAAACACTTTCCACAGTCTGAACACAAGTAAGGCTTCTCTCCGGTATGTATGTGCTTGTGAGCTTTAAGGCTACCTAACTGAGAGAAACACTTCCCACAGTCAGAACAGGAGTAAGGCTTCTCGCCTGTGTGCACTCTCCGATGAATAGTAAGATGAGATGATGAAATGAAACACTTCCCACAGTCTGAACACAAGTAAGGCTTCTCTCCAGTGTGCAGTCTTTTATGTCTAGTAAGATCATATGAGCTAAGGAAACACTTCCCACAGTCAGAACAGGAGTAAGATTTTTCACCTATGTGAACTCTCTGATGTTTAGTAAATTTAGATGGTGTCAAAAAACACTTCCCACAGTCAGAACACGAGTAAGTCTTCTCCCCTGTGTGCAGCCCTTTATGAATAGTAAGATCAAATGATCTAAGGAAACACTTCCCACAGTCAGAACAGGAGTAACGTTTCTTTCCAGTATGTATGTGTTGGTGAGCTTTAAGGCTACCTAACTGAGAGAAACTCTTCCCACAGTCAGAACAGGAGTAAGGCTTCTCACCTGTGTGCACTCTCTTATGTCTAGTAAGTTCAGATGATGTCATAAAACACTTCCCACAGTCAGAACAGGTGTAAGGCTTCTCCCCTGTGTGCAGTCTTTTATGACAAGTAAGATGATATGATCTCACAAAACACTTCCCACAGTCAGAACAGGAGTAAGATTTCTCACCTGTGTGCACTCTCTGATGTTTAGTAAGTTTAAATGATGTCATAAAACACTTTCCACAGTCTGAACACAAGTAAGGCTTCTCTCCGGTATGTATGTGCTGGTGAGCTTTAAGGCTACCTAACTGAGAGAAACACTTCCCACAATCAGAACAGGAGTAAGGCTTCTCGCCTGTGTGCACTCTCCGATGAATAGTAAGATGAGATGATGAAATGAAACACTTCCCACAGTCTGAACAGGAGTATGGTTTCTTTCCAGTATGTATGCTACCATGTATATTTAACAGTGATAGAGATGAGAATTGTTTTTCACAATGGGGACAGTGGTGAGACTTATCATTGTAGTCTTCCTGTTGTTTCTCTCCAATTGTCTCCACTTCAGGAATTCCATCTGTGCGACAGACATCAGACGGGATTAATAGCCATACTGTGGCACACAATATCATCCAGGCATCAAGCAACTAGCACTATTCTGCAGCGAAGTGATAGACATTCATATGGCAATTAAGGCACTTCAATCGTTACATGATTTTGTGGCAAAGAGACTCTTTAGACAGCTTTGAGACGAAGCCTTGTTAAGTATACCTGGGATTAGTCTTGCATGCAGACATGACAACCATTGGAGACGGTTAGGGTTATCAAGAAACGCAAAACATTTGCTGACGAGAATGGAGAGCAGGATGTTATGTTTGATGGAAGACCACCATTTCAAATAGATATGTTAAATGTTGCCATTGACACACTTTCTCAGAGTCTAAGACACCACCCGGAGGCCAAGAGAAACCTGGACAATTTGTTCAATGTTATTACCTACTGGCCCATGGTATGAAATAAAACAGTTTTGAGGGGAAGCAAAACATAACTCATCAGCCCATTTGTGTACATCTGAATATGAATTTAAATTGTACAGACATAATGGAACTGTTGTATAAATATTTTAATTACTGCCCCTTTCTGGCCTGAAAATCATTAATGATTAACAAAATACAAAACAAATGTGACCCTTCATTAAAAAAATTTTTTTTTTAAAGTGAACCTATAAACACATTAAACTTTAATGACATCGTGAAGGGTTTTGCAAGTAGAAGAGCCAGGAAAAATAGATAATATAAGGTAAGACAATTGAATTATTAATTTAGGCTGTAATATTTGCTGTGATTTAATTCCATTTGAAAAAAATTTTTTCGAGAGGTGTTTTGTCAATGAGCTGTTTAGTTTCAGTTCGTACATTCTACGTCGTAAATATGGTTTGAGACACATAAGTCATGTTGTCTTCAATTGAGTGCATGCGATGTTAATCCTGTTGAGAGGCAGGTAGAGGCGATAATTTCATAATTTCATTTCATTTGCAATTGGGGGCGGGTTGGGGCCTTTGAAGGCGCTGTTCCCAGGGGGCCATTGTATATAATCCGTATATAATCCGTTTTCTACAGTCATAATCCGTATGACTGTAGAAAACGTTCAGCCTTTTGATTCACCAAACACCACTTAAACATACCCTTTACTTTCCTATCAGTTCCAGGCAATAATCTATTCCAAAAAAACTTCACCTCATCTCCTCTATTCACATTATACTATTTCTAGTATTTCTAATTAAGTGTCTCCCCTTACTACCTTAATACAATTGCTTCTACCAGAACTCTAACCCTTAATTAATATAGTTTTAACATCACCTCTTCCTAGTTGTACATGTGTCTACTATATCCTTTCCCTCTACTTCCTCTGCTAACACTCAATATTAGAATAATCTAAACTTTAATTAATTTTAAAAAATTACAGAATTGACTTAGAATTATTTTTTCTCAAATACATGACAATTAAAAAGAACGCAAGTGTATTTAGTCAGAAGACAGTTTTAGATTACTATGATTTTGTAGTTTTAGATCATTGGTTCTTAACCCTCTCCTGGGGAACCCCCAGCTATCTCACAGTTTAGTTTTAGCCCTGAACTAGCTCACCTGATTCAACAGGAAAGGGCTTGTTAATTAGTTAATCAGTCGATTCAGGTGTGCTAACTCTGGGATCCATCTAATACATGGAATGGCTGGGGGGTCCCCAGGAGAGGGTTAAAAAACCACTGTTTTAGATTAACTGTATTTGTGGGTCAATCACATCCACATTGTCTTCCATGGTAGATCAATTTCCATGTCTGGATCCACCTTCTGATACCGAGCAATTTCTGATACTGAACAGGGGTCCATGAGCTAAACTTTTCATTACCACTGCTTTGGTTTTTATACTTTTGATGTATGTAGCCAAGCTGGAAAACAAAAGTCAAATTTGTTTAGTTTCACTAGAGCAGTGTTTCCCAATCCTGGTCCTGGGGACCCTAAGGGGTGCACATTTTTGTTATAGCCATAGCACTCGCACAACTGATTCAAATGTTGCCCAACCACTTAACATGCTCAATTGAGCAATCATCAAGTCTTTAATTTGAATCAGGTGTGTGAGTGCTAGAGCAAAAACAAAATGTGCACCCCTTGGGGTCCCCAGGACCAGGACTGGGACACTGCACTAGAGATTACTGTCCTTGGTAGGAGTTTTAGGTAAGGGCTAATGGGATTGCCCCTGCACAATGGGTTGGGAAAACTGTGCTAACTCCTGTCATTGTCCATTGTGGGTCCAATGCTATATTGTTTGGGAAATATTATTTATTGTTACCAAGTTAGTGCTCAAGATAATTGCAGATTCACATGAAATTATAGCTTATTTCAAATGAAGATATAACAGTACAACATTGCAACATGTTCTTAAGCAAGATTAATTATATTTGTAGTATTAATTTCGTATAAAAGCTCCTGTCCGTTGTGTTTTGTGTTGAGCTGTACCTTAAAACATGTTATTGTCATTTCTTGAAGTGCTGATTGGTGATGAAACGTGTGTGAGGGCATGGTTACATATGACTACCTCGGTCTGCTTTTGAGTTGGCAGGGCCGCAAGAGGAAGTTGCTATAGTACAATGAGACCTGGGAATCCCTGCTGAATATGCCTCCCCCAGTGTTGGCTCCAGGCATTAGCGACTGCTAGGGAGTCCCCGAATGATAGGGGAGAAGGGGCCCCAAATCAAATTTTGCTTAGGGCCCCGAAAAGGCTAGAGCAGGCACTGCTCCCCCTCTCTACGATTTGCTGACCAATTTACAATGCCCATGAGTCTTCCCAACCACTTGTCATCTAGGGGCATAAATAAGCCTCAACCTAGTCTGTGGACTGGGGAACATCTTTAAAATATTCTGTATTTTTTTCATTTCTGAGATGACAAAAATAAATATAACAAAATGAAGAAAACTAACAGATTGCATGTAAAGTATCTACCCGTTCATTGGTAGGAACAGCAAATTACAACATTGACTATAACAACATTAATCCAATTCTTACCTTGATTAAGTAAATCCCCCTCTCCATTATTAACGATAACCACATTCTTCTTCTCTTCATCTTTAATGGTAACATTTAGACTCAGCGTTTGACTTTTGTCTTCCAGCTTCACTGATGTCATCTCTGAATCCCCCAATGCCCCCTGAGCTCCACTTTCACAATCAGAATCCGGAAACTCTTGTTTGATCTCAGTGTGGAAGGAGAGCAGCAGGCAGGGTTTGTCCTCCCTCTGCTAAAATAAAGACCAAAGCAGAGCCATATGACTGACATGATGGAAATAAAATATAATCACAGAAGGGAAAACACAACAAAAACAATCACGGTCATAACAGAGCTGTGTCCTACATAAGGAAAGTGCACCTCAACATGACCCCAGAATATATGGAAAATACTTTTCCCTCATATCATGGTTTATCATTTCTTTAGTAAGTCACATCCAAAACACTAGGGCTGCAACCAACAACCTCACTGCTCAAAAAATTAAGTGAACATGTAATCACCACAGTATAACACAGACTCAATTAAACTTGACATGTAAATGGAATTATGATGAATAGCATTCGTTGGCGGGACCTGTGCTCACAGCCCAGCACAGTGCAACTCCACATTGAATAGCTTTAGATACCAATAGTGACAAGGACACTAGCAAAACACGAAACTAGAGAAGAATCAGTCAGGAAGGATGAGAGCGCAATTGTCTGTGGCCACCATCTGCAAAACTATTCCTTTTTGGGGGTTGTCTTGCTGTTGCCCTTCCAGTGTATCCGTTGTCGCTTTCATTTACATCAAAACAGATGACATTGATTCAAAATTGCTTATGCTTCCTAACTGGACATTTGCTGGCTTAACATACAGTAGTTACGTTATAGTATGGAATAGTTAATCTTCAGTCTCGCTAGCAATTGCTCAATTCTTATGATTATTCCTAGGAAGTTAGTAGATACTACTAAGCCTATTACTGGCTAATAAGCTGTTAAAACGGCCAGTGGCAATAGCAATACAGTTCATAGACGCTATGGTGGAGGTAAACTTAATAAGAAACGTTAGTCAGTTTAACACAATCCTCAGTGGAGTCTAGCGACTGCTGAAACGTGTAATGCCATGGCGTAGTGGTTAAAGACAGTGCCTCTCATGTGGAAGACCTAAGTTCGAATCTATTGAGAGCAATGACATTTATTAATTATTTCTGGTAGATTCCACGATTCTCTCGTCTTTTCTCTAGATGAAAAAGTTAGTTACCTTCGCCTTTATTGATAGTTATTGTATAAATGTCATTCACGAATGAAAGAAAAAAGTACGTTGTTTTGGGTCCAGGTGCAAATGGATCATTCCTTATTCGATTTATTTTTTTATGTAGATAACGACCAAAACAGTTTGGTTTATAGCGGTTATGTCCCAAAATCCAATGTCAAATCGTTTCTCGTTTGTGTCGAAACGAAAAATGAATTAGCAGAAAACAAGTTTTTCTGGAGATGTTTCATTGTTTAAATTTCCGATTTTAACGGATCTGTCACCAATCTGATGCATTTCCGTATTCTCGTTATTCGTTTTATTCCAAAAACGGAATAACGAGAAAACAAATCGATTTTCATTATATCTACTTTTTTCTAATACCATTAAGCGCTTTTAATGTTTCATTTTTGCAAAGAGGGTGGGGTTTAATGTGAAATGCCTGTCATTGGCCAATTTTAAGATAAAACGTAGGTCTACTTCCTTTCAAAATAAGAGTTGGACATCATTTATAGTTTTAATCTACAATCTTGTAAATATTCGATTCAAACATTGAATTATTAATAAATTAATACTAAATAGAAATATCTTATATCCAATACATTGATGATTTATGTCGGTGTAAATGTTTAGCACTAAAATGTAATCCTATCAGTGTAACCTATATTTTTTGTCTTATGTCAATTCTTTCTGAATAGGTGAAATGTAGCAATGCTGGTGTTGTCATTCCAATGTATGTGCTCGGGAAAGGAGGATAGTATACTTTTTCAGTCAAGGACAGCATTCAACAACAACATTGTTGAAATAAAGTATGTTGAGAGATTTAAATGAATGAATAAGACCAATATACAGGTGCTGGTCATAAAATTAGATTATCATCAAAAAGTTGATTTATTTCAGTAATTCCATTCAAAAAGTGAAACTTGTATAATGTATACATTCATTCCACACAGACTGATATATTTCAAGTGTTTATTTATTTTAATTTTGATGATTATAACTGACAACTAATGAAAACCCCAAATACAGTATCTCAGAAAATTAGAATATTGTGAATAGGTTCAATATTGAAGACACCTGGTGCCACACTCTAATCAGCTAATTAACTCAAAACACCTGCAAAGGCCTTTAAATGGTCTCTC
>JACXGI010013108.1:0-21436 GCA_016801175.1 Esox masquinongy | reverse complement strand
GACATTTTCACTTAGGGGTGTACTCACTTTTGTTGCCAGCGGTTTAGACATTAATGGCTGTGTGTTGAGTTATTTTGAGGGGACAGCAAATTTACACTGTTATACAAGCTGTACACTCACTACTTTACATTGTAGCAAAGTGTAATTTCTTCAGTGTTGTCACATGAAAAGATATAATCAAATATTTGCAAAAATGTGATGGGTGTACTCACTTTTGTGAGATACTGTGTGTGTGTGTGTATATATATATATATATATATATATATATATATATATATATAAATTAGCAAAAATCTATTATATAACATTTTTTGTGTTGAGTTGTCATTATGGGGTATTATGTGTAGACTGATAAGGGAAAAATAAATTTATTCCATTCCAGAATAAGTCTGTAACATAATGAAATGTGGGAAACCTGAAGGTCTGAATACTTTCCGAAAGCATTGTATAATGCTTTCAAACCGATTGGCATAATAAAGACAGGAATGTGTGATTTCAGATACCTCCTGCCTGTCTACACCCTCCTCTCTTGCTTCCACCTCATGTTCCAGGCAGTGTCTGGGGATCCTCTCATGAGGCAAGTCCCAGTGCACCAGGATACACCTGTCTGCACCCGCCTCCAGATGTAACATTTCTATGGCTGCAGGTTTCACTAAAGAGTACAAACAAAATGTCAGTGACTAAACAGGAAAAAAAGAAAAGAGGACAATGCAGCAAGATAATACCTCTGGAAACTAGGTGAGGCATATCGTGCCTTTGAGGTTTATTACCATGATTCTGGACTTGGAGAGAGAAGAATGCCGCCCTCAAGGCCACCTGGGGAGAGGAGCTGTTTACACATATGTTGAAATTAGTGAATTCTGGGAGAGATTCCCCTCTGAATGTGCAGCCAATCCGGTACCCATTTGAAAAGATGTACTGAGGGCACTCTTCAGCCTGCTCCATCCCCCGATGCCTGGAGAAACACACAGGAAACCCTGGTCATTAACACAGTACGGATGTCCAGTATATGCACAGACAAACATGTAGGAAGGCCAAACAAATGTAAAGTCGTTCTGATGTATTATCCCATAATGATTGGCCTACCAGAAGTGCAGGCTACGCTGGGAGTGAGGTGGCTCCTCCGAGCCTGTCTGCCAGGTGCACTCCATGAACGTCTTCTGATAGAAAACACATTTAAAATCCTGGATCCTGGAGCCAACTGGGCCTGAAAGAAATAAAAGAGAGGTTAACTGATTCATCAATGAGTCACTAAATTGAACAGGAATGTCCACTAGAGCTCTTGCTAGGAACTTGCTAGGAATGTGGGTGTCAGGACAGTCGCTAACCTCACCTGTGAATGTGGGTGTCAAGACAGTCGCTAACCTCACCTGTGAATGTGGGTGTCAGGACAGTCTCTAACCTCACCTGAGAATGTGGGTGTCAGGACACTCGCTAACCTCACCTGTGAATGTGGGTGTCAGGACAGTCTCTAACCTCACCTGTGAATGTGGGTGTCAGGACAGTCGCTAACCTCACCTGTGAATGTGGGTGTCAGGACAGTCGCTAACCTCACCTGTGAATGTGGGTGTCAGGACAGTCTCTAACCTCACCTGTGAATGTGGGTGTCAGGACAGTCGCTAACCTCACCTGTGAATGTGGGTGTCAGGACAGTCTCTGAGACGGGGCTCATTATCTCGGTGCCGTTGACGCAGGCTCCCCTCAGTAAGGTGGAGATCCGTACCCTCACATCCTTCTCAAGGTCAAAGTGAGCACTGTACCATGTTCGTACAGTCCGGATCACCTTTCCATGCACAGACAATATCGATGTTAAATTATCTCAATTCTAATTGGAAAGTCTGCACATTAATTCATCCTTTCCTCATGATCCAAGAAGGGGTGTGGTCTGATATACCAGGGCTTTCACACAACCGGCATTCGGGGCTCAAAACAGTTAATAGGTCAAAAGTACAGTTTATGATCCAGAATTTGTCACCCTTAGTCCCGAAAAAATTATGTATGATGATGTTTACATCACAATTGTTGCCAGGATAACCGCCTGTTGTGACCGGTACAGGTTTGACATTGTCTAATTACTGTGTGTCCAGTGACTTACTGTCCATCGGTTCTGGTATGTGTTGAAGTACTCCAGGTGGTATCTCATGGAACAGTCAGTCAGGTTAGCCAGGCTGGCTGGAGCGGTCCAGTGGATGTATAGAGGGCCGAGATGGCCAGTGTCATTAATCCTAATGTTCTCAGGAGGATCCACTGGAAGAGAATGAGGTATGAGCATGCGTATAGCCTCAAAATATTGATAAGTCAATCAGCGTTCTGGCTTTCTCGGTTCAGTGCACTACCAGACCATTCACATCTACTACAAAGGAGTTTTTTTTACAAAAGAGTGTTTAGGAGCCCAGAGCAACGAGTGGCAACAAGTCTAAGCCCACTGCTATAGAAACCTACAACACTAGCTGGCAGGCAAATTGATTGTTACTATCTCAATATGACAGCCCAGCCCAAAGATGTTGGATGGGTTCTGCAGTGCATTGCTTTTTTCTCAAAATGTTTGTGTCCACCCAACTCCAGCAACAAATCCTAGCCTTACGTCCCCAGTCTCCTGGTTGAAATGCTAACGGCAAAAAAATGGCAAAGCCATACTCCATTGATTTTTCTATGATTTTTAGTTAGCAGTTCTGTTAGCTGAAGTTTGTAATAGCTGGTTTAGAATACTGAACCATGTTAAACAGTTTCTTTAAGCGCACAGACTATTATCTGGATGAGGAACCATCTAAAATCAAGTTGTAAAATAGTGATAATGTCCTTTAACTCATATTAGAGCATTTGTGATGAGAACTAAATTAGGATTAGGAATTAGGAACTTTGTTGAATAAAAGCCTGGCAGGGATTCTGAGTCATCGCAGTAAGACAGTGATTAACAAATGACAATACACCTATAGAGACTAACCTGTTATTTCTTGTGACTTGATGTAGTGACTCCATTCAGATATAAGCATCAGTATTGCTGGTAGACACCACAATGTTTTACACATCAGCATTCTTCTAATTGTCACCTGAAACATAATGAAAATGTATGTAGATTGCGCATGCTCAAAAGAAAGCACAGCTTGAGAAATAGTTTTTAGTATTATTTAACTAGAACCTTTACTGCAAAAACAGTAAATGCTATCAACACCTAATCAACTTTAAATGTGTCGATTGGCACTGGTACTATTGCTTGAATAAAAAATGTGTTACTGTTAACACTTAGATAAATACAGCCAAATTTGCTTAAATCTCATGTATTTAAAGAATCTTAGACATAAACGGGAACATTTTAAACCCTAAGTAACTATATCACCATCGATAAGGCTAGAAAAGCAATTCCAACTTTAAAATGTGAAGACCGGTCTGGAATGGTCTGCTTATGATTTCTGATAGCATTCATAGTTATTAACAAATTTATAGCAATTTTAAATGTGCAAAGAATTTCCAGGCTTCAATGAGAAATATCTGTATTTGCCACTGGTCCTTTCCCATACAGTGACTAAGCTACCAACACTAAAACAACTTTAAAACATACAGACTGGCGCTACTACAGATGCAAAAAAAGTTTCCCGAAACAATGCATTTCAGGTGAATCAGACTTGTAATTCCTCTTGAAATGTCTAAACTACAAATGCCATTTTAACTTAAAATGTGCAGAGCAGACTGGAGCGTTTCATGAGTGTTTGCTTTTTGCTAACATCTATTATATTAAAAACATAAGTGTATAAAATCTCTATAGATGTGAATGGGAAAAAAGTAGTATTTGCTGCTGATCTTGAACAATTCAAGCTACACACACTAAATCAACTTTGACGTGCAAATTGACTCAACATATTTGCCATTCTTTTGGCAATTAAAATTATTTTAAATTGTTCTCCAAGTACTCCTTGCCCTTGTCCTTGAAAGCTTAAAAACAGATTTTATGGCTTATGAATATGAATACTTGCTTTAGACTAATATGATAACCCCTTATAAACCACCACAATAGCTCTACACTTAGAAAACTGCCCCCCCCCTCGAAAAAAAATTGCCTATGGCTACCACACAGCCCGTGGAACCCTGTTATTACCATCCCCACTATTACACCTGCCATCACCAGCACTACTATTCTACAACCATAAAGACCAGCCAGCCCACACATTCACTTTTGAGTCCTTTTCTAGTCAAATGTTGTATTAATAAACAAAAGTGAAGTTAGACAACAATCCATTCTATGGTTTTATTATTTCCCTCGGAATGTTTCCATAATACTACCATTTTAGCATTTGTGGCACAAATTCAGTTTCATTTGCCAGTAATACTAAAATGTAAGCACATGGAAATATTGTTGAGAAATAAAGCCAAAGCAAAAATTAATGTCATACCTGTTCCATGGACTGAAAACAGTCTAAAACAACCAATGTGTCTTTTAGTAGTGTGGTTGAACTATTCCTTAAACTATGCCTTCTAATAAGGCTAAAAATGTGTTATTGCCTTGATATAAACTTTAGTTTACACTCAAAAAGAATTATTAGTGTGGCTATGAAATAATCACCAAATACAAATTCACAAGGGGAAAGGCTGTGGAAATAATACATAGTTGATATGCATAGGTTGTAATCTTTTGTAAGTCAATGAATTCTCAGAAAATAGTAAAACTTAATTAAAAGAAATCCTTCTATAGGGATGAACAGACATCTTGTTAACATACAAAAGGAAAAAATGTTCAAGCAAACAATGCATAATATACATTGTTTAAACCCAAAGTATGTATATTAAAGGTTATCCCATAATGCAACAATACAGTTAAATATCAACAATATAAATATAGTATATTTTGGATCCTGAATAGAGAGAACAGAGTATAAATGCGCATTCACAGACAAGCTGTACTTACTGTGAGTTGAATTTCCTATGTAGTTGGCTGTTAGAGCCTTCACCATGTACTAAGGGCTGTGTGAAGTGCCTGTGCTTTTGTACGGGGCCATTTACTTACAGCCTTCCTAGCAAACCAGGAGGCTCAAATGCTAATTTTTTTTTCCCTGGAAAAAAAAAACGTAGAAATGTCAACAAATTGTAATAAACTCAATTTTACCCAGCCAACCTGTCCACCTAGCATCTGTTGGAGTCTGGTCAAGGACTGTTTTTTTTTTGGAAGGGAATTAGGGCTTTGCTCTTTATGGGTGGGGACTGCAGGGTAAAGGTCTTTCATCCTGATGGATGTGTGAATTTCCCTTTCCCTTTTCCCAGGAATCGGGTCCTGGTTCTTGTGATGTGAATACAATTTCATCGCTTCCCTTGAAGCTAACCCCTTCTAAAGAAACTCGTCCATCTTGTTGGCACAATAATGTACTATTATTTAGCAGTCAGTCCTTATCCAGTTTCAGTTTCTGGCATTAGTGCTTGTCCCAACATGACAACGTGTTGTATTTCAGAATGTGTATATGCTTTCTATCAGAACTATTTTAAGAAAGGCTGTGAGCTTCACTGGAATTGTAATTTCGCAGGAACATTACCAATGAGGTTTTAAACAGAGGCGCAAAACCGCGAAACTTCTGAGGACCCTACCGGAGTTGACTGACCGGACCGGGGTTTGGAATTTTAAAGGGGAGTTAAAGGGGAAGAACGAGAAATGTCTAAGATTTATATAAATTCATATAGCGTGTGCAGTAAGCCCCGAATTGAAAATACTCGCCTTACAACTTAAAAAATATAGGCTACTCGCCTTACAACTTCCTCACTGTGCGTAAGGGGAAACAACGCTTCCATATTTATCACAGCTTCGGGTAATTTAAACGTCTTAATTATTGCCCAAATTATAGCCTAATGACTGATGAACATTAAAATAATAAATACTATAGCAATGGGAATCTATAATAGTTCCCTTTCAGTTGGTCACTTCGGGCCACTATTAGGGACATTGCGCCTGCGTTTTAGCGATGACAAATACTGTCACGCCTGGTATAAGGCCCAGCAGGTGCAAAGCAGCCACGAGAAATGATGGGGTGAACGAAGCTTTCCGAACGAAACGCTCGAAACATCGCACGCTGGCGACATCTGCTGGTAAAAAAAACAGCTGACCACAAAGTGGTGTAGTCCGGAGCAGGGGTTCCCAAACTTTTTGCCTCGCCCCACGGACACAGCTCGCACCCCTCTCCCGAATCCCCCTGACATACATGCTCTTATATATTGCCGTAACACTTACAATGATGTAGGCGTTTAGACGTATATTAGGATTTTACTAAATACTATTATTTCACAGTTGGTAGGTTAAACATATTTATTCATAAATCTATTCTTAATACATTTCCGTACAAATAAATAAAATGAATGGGCCTAAGCCTGACGCTGGGAACACAGCATTTGTATTCTGGGCTAATACCTATACATTCATTGGTATTTTACATTATACACTTATTTAACTATGTAGGCTAAATACCAGGACATCTTAATGTATAAACATACAGTGTTATTAGTTTTTGTACTCAATCGAATGAGATGGATGAGCCTGACGCTGGGAACACAGCAAATTTTGTGGAAACAAAGGCTGCTCATTGGGCCCTGTCACTGGATAGGTCCAACAGTGAGTCCTGTAGTTCTGATGACAGGTTGCTGCCAGAGGTGGTGGCAATAAACGGCCGTGGGATCCAGTCGTGGTTTTCGTTTTTCTCTTCCTGAAAGTAGGCTACCTCTTGAAATGTCCAATAAGTCTGCTTAAATGATTAGTTATCATGGTTTTTGTTGCGTCATCCAGAAGCAGTTCATTCTCAATAAACTCATGGAGTCCAGCGAACATCTCCAGATTTCCTTCCTCCACTTGCGCTGTCCATCGCTCCATCTTCTTTACAAACCCGATTACTTTCTCGGCTAATGACAATGTTGGTATTGGGACCTGGCAGTGACATGTTAAAGGGATAGTTCGTCTAAAAATCATATTTATCCAAAAAATCACTTTTGACTAAAAGTTAGTCTGGAATAGACAGATTTATTTTTTCCAACCATCCATTATTTAGCTCTGTCCCCGGCTGTAATTAGTATTCTTAGCATCGTCCAAATTCATGAATGGAAACTGTGCGTCCCACTACGGCAAAGCTGCGCAAAACTACTCCAAAATACTTCAGACTACATTTAGTAACACTGCATGAAAAGACCTGTTTCGGCCTTCCATACAAGTAAAGATATTTGTAATGGTGACAAGTAAAAGGCCAGTACAGAGAAGTCGCAATATAAAACAATTTTAACCAGTCGTAAGAAGTCAGCTCTTGACATTTTTGGAAGCTCCTCAAACTTTGCACATGCAAATTAGCTCTTAACACTTGTCTTTTGTCCTCATTCTAATTTCAACAGTTTACACTCAGCAGGCAACCTAAAGTTAAAAAGCAGTATACAGTGTTGTATTTTGGAAACAAAGTAGGCCTAGTATAGAAACAGATAGTTGAGTGAAAATGGACCCAGTTATTGTAAAATGTTGTGTACTTGTATATAATATAATTTAAATCCAATATTTGGATACATTTTAATATATTGAAATATATTTAGTTCATTACATGGTTTTAAAATATTTTTAAAGTGCAACAAAAGTTGTTCCAAAATCATATTTTTATTGTTTACAAGTGTGTGGTTGTTTACCATGACAACAAAGGAAAAATAAAATAACAAAGGAGTCATTGAATAAAAGCCTTTATAAAAAGGCTGGTTGAGGATTCAGATTCACAAGAAGTTTCATGTTATATTGCAAAGTTCAAGAAACAATGTCAGCTGATGGCAAGATCCTTGTTTGGATATAATAATGTAAACAAATGAACTCCCGCACACAGTCTGCGTAACTTGCAAAGATTTTAATAACGTTTCGGTACCAAGATTTCAACAGTTCACACTCAGCAGGCAACCTAAAGTTGGTACCGAAACGTTGTTATTAAATTCTTATTGCAAGTTACGCAGACTGTACGGGAGTTTTGTAAACTTTTGTTTACTTGAATCCACCTTTGGTCTTCTGCGACGCACCGGTCGATCTACAGGTGTGCAAAAGTTTGGTTTCTCAATGGATATAATAATGTGAAAACGCTATGCAGATCCTCTCTATCTTCATTTGATATGACAAACAGCTTTTTACGAGGAATGCAAATAATATCAGAAGTAGCCTAATTGCAAATGAAACACTGGTCAGTTGGTTATTCTCACTCTTTTCAGTCTCTATTGATTTCCTCACTGCCTTTTTCTTGTGTCCACAAACTTCCTTACACTTTGTGCACACTGCTGCAATGGCCAATTTCTGTTTTGGCGATCATCTGCCTGGCGATCATCATTTGACATTATAGCGACTTGACTCAAGTCCGCTAGAGCAAATTATGTTTAAGGCGTTAAATAAATAAGAGAGATGACACAGTTTTCCGACAGAACGTTTTCTACGTGGAATATGACTATGGCTCAAAACTGGACGGTCTCCACAGACTAAATGTTTCGATGGCCAATCAAATTAATGGAAGTAGGAGGGCGTAGTGATGGAAAACTAAATAACCCAATCTGGCGAAGAAAACCAGGAGTGAGGGCATGACGATTTTCAATGACCAGTGAAATTACGAGGATTGGAGTTCACTACAACCCCGCTTCTTTTTTAAACTCACGAGAACGTTTTACCTCGCAATTGTAAATGTGTTTCATAGCGATGGGAAGGTTGACTCTTTCTATTGACTCGGATTTTGTCAGTAAAAAGGTTGATTATTTCGAGTCATTTCATTTGAGTCAGTAATGCCTACAGCCCCCAATCTGTGTTAATCATTACAATCAAAAATCAACTATGCTACTACATAAATTATTTTAGACCTATCATGTGTCCAATTATCTGTTATAAACATGTCTTTATAATGCTACTGCCTTGATATATTTTTCTTTGCGAACATCACAACTGAAGTTACCCATCCTTAGACAGCAGTCTCTTTGCTTTCATCACACCAAGACGCTACTGCGTCGCATACAGCTTCCTCATTAAATGTATCCATGTATTCATCCCTATTCTCAGTCTCTGTGTGATGTTCGGCTCTGACTTGAGCTCATGCAGAAAGTTCTTGGCTGCCACGTGAACATCGGTCAGCGGTGCATGAAACCCTGATGCACTCAAAGGCTTGACCAACATGTTTCAGTCGCGGTGTTAAAACTGTCCCCACGATGTCGTCATAATGGGTCTCAAAAAAATAATCAGGCGGGTCAAGACAAGAATGTCTCCTCTGGCTCGGGTAGTCCACTTCACATCCGATGCATGCTTTGTGGAGAATGGCCGCAACAACGTGTTCCAGGATCATACCCAATGTTGCTTTGATGATCTTTAAAACTTGTGGTGCAAGGCGTTTGTCCATTTTGTGAAAACTCTTGTCAGCATTTGAAAGGTATGACAGATTAAGAGGTTCCAGCTGAGCACCAAGCCGGTCAAGCCAATGGTATTTTCTTGGTGGGTATACCGGTGGAATTGAAGCTGTCTGGGTCCGGCGTACCGTAGCAGGATTCAGCGTTGTCATCCAAGGCATCACACAGCCAGTCCTCAGCCTTGGGTTCTTCAAACTCCAGTTGGTTGTATTCTTGAGACATGTTTTGCAAAGTCTGCCAACTGCTTGATAGTCACAGGCGGTCTGTCTGTTTTTATGCTGTGCTGAGGACTGTGATAGGTTAAGGTGGGGCAGTGGGGTTGTATGTCAGTCGAACAGTCCGCAGTCGCAGTCACACTCTAACCTGCTGACATTTTCCGGAAATAGCTCCAATCTAACAGAGTCATACTGCTTCATTCCTTCGACGACTTTAAACAACACATCTACTGTATTATGTGTGCCGTGTTTTGGGCCCAAATAAAACACTTTTCGAAAGGTGGTCTATAAACTGGCATTAAAGACCATTTGATCAGTCACACCACCAGCCTTAAACTCTTGGCCTTCGTGTAATTCATAAAATGCAACCTCCAGTATCTCAGGTTTGAAAATGTATCCATCGATCCGCCCGTCGTCCAACTTCCACTCCTGTGCCAACATATCCTGGTGTAGTTGATGAATTTGGGTTAAACTCTGCATCAGTTACTTCGGAGCTGGCATGTTGATCACGTCTTTGCCGGTCATTTGTAATCTCTTGCCGACTTGCTGAGCAGCGGTTAAGCTGTTAGCTTTCAACTGTGTTTCACCCAAAACGTTGATCGCTACACAATTCGCCATGGTTTGTAATGTGTAAGTAAGTTTACTCAGGCAAGACTGAATGACCATCACCGGGGTCTGCGTGGTTTGAATACACAGACCACGCCAATCATCCCATAAAACATGAAAGATTAACACCCACCGGTTCTAGGATATCAGTTGTAGCACTTATCGGAACATAAAATGCCAAGGAATTTAGCATTGCTCAATCCTGGTGCCATTTTGTTAAACATCAAACATCTTGCCGCTGATATAAAGCCTATTTATTGCCTGGGAATTAAACATTCCGGAACCCTAAGATCCATTTGTTAAACATCAAACATCTCACTCCTGATATAACACCTGTCCGGGGTGTTTATCAATTGTTATAAAACATCAAACATGAACACAATGATGCAATCATAAATTACAAAGTCACGGGACATGCATACGTCATTCCGGAAGTTCCGCCCTAACACACGTCATACAGGAAGTACATACGTCACACAGGAAGTCCCACCCAGCAAACTGGAAGTCCCGCCTACCAGACCAGACGTCCCGCCCACTTGTCAAATCAAACTGGAAGTTTGATTTAAAGGGTGAGCAATATATAACTTAGAATTGTGACACGCTTATTATCCAACATGAATGCCCGTGGGATACATAATGACATTAGACAGTATAGACTTGGAAAGTGAGGTTCCGGAAGTAAAATATCCATTGTTTTGAGCCATAGATGTTACGGGGGAGCCGCGAGTGGGCCCAAGCACACAACACCAGACACAATCAGGGAAACAAAAAGGGTAACAGTGGTTGGAATGGAAGGACTGAGGCCAAGCCGGAGGGGTGGGGGCTGGGCAGGTAGGTAGGGCGAGGTAGACAGGACAGTGGGTAGGTAGAGCAAGAGGCTGGCAGGGCAGGCGGGCAGGTGGAGGTGTTTGGAGGCTGGGTAATGTGGAATCTTGGCAATGAAGATAGACAGGGTAGGCAGGAAGGAACAACTACACTGAATACTCCAATTGTGGTTTGGAGTGGCCGTGAACGTTACTACGTAGTAGAGAATAACAACAATCTAGCACCGGACGGACGGAAACCAGGGTATATATAGGCAGACTGATGAGGGAATGAATAGCAGGTGCGGAGACTTGAGAGGCAGTGGGGGAAAGCCCCACATACACGGACAGACAGGAGAGAGAGAAAGCCTGGCCCGGACTATGAGGAGGTGGATATGTTTAATATAGAGATATTAAATATTAAGGATTGCTATATTACTGTGCAACATAGACGTCCTGTTTTTTGTCAAGATGGTGAAACAATTCATATGTCCTTGTAGTGACAATCAGTTGTAAATGTTTCAAACTCTGTGTTGAGAAATTTGTGTTTTACCATCAGTTCCATTTTTCTAAGAGCCCAACAGCTACAATAACTTGAAGCCTTAGCGGCACTGTCTTAGCTATTAATTATCTTCAAAGCGAACCAAAGTGGTAGCTAATTGGGAAACCGGCAAAACAATTTGCAATTACCCACTCCATAGCGACGATTAGAACCTGACACAAAACACTGAACCATGGCTGTGTTTTGTATATACACCGATCAGCCATAACATTATGACCACTGACAGATGAATTGAATAACACTGATAATCTCGTTATTATGGCACCAGTCAGTGGGTGGGATATATTTGGCAGCATGTGAACATTCTGTCCTCAAAGTTGATGTGTTAGAAGCAGGAAAAATGATCATGCGTAAGGATCTGAGCGACTTTGACAAGAGCCAAATTGTGATGGCTAGACGACGGGGTCAGAGCTTCTCCAAAACTGCAGCCCTTGTGGGGTGTTCCCAGTCTGCAGTGGTCAGTACTTATCAAAAGTGGTCCAAGGAAGGACAACCAGTGAACTGGCGACAGGGTCATGGGCGGCCAAGGCTCATTGATGCACGTGGGGAGCGAAGGCTGGCCAATGTGGTCCCATCTGACAGACGAGCTACTGTAGCTCAAATTGCTGAAAAAGTTTATGCTGGTACTGATAGAAAGGTGTCAGAACACACAGTGCATCACAGTTGGTTGCGTATGGGGTGGCATAGCCGCAGACCAGTCAGGGTGCCCATGCTGACCCCTGTCCACTGCCAAAAGCGCCTAAAAGGGGTACGTGAGCATCAGAAATGGAGCAATGGAAGAAGGTGGCCTGGTCTGATGAATCATGTTTTCTTTTACATCATGTGGATGGCTGGGTGCATGTGCGTCGCTTACCTGGAGAACACATGGCACCAGGATGCACTATGGGAAGAAGGCAAGCTGGCGGAGGCAGTGTGATGCTTTGGGCAATGTTCTGCTGGGAAGCCTTGGGTCCTGCCGATCATGTGGATGTTACTTTGACACATACCATCTACCTGAGCATTATTGCAGACGAGGTGTACCCTTTCATGGCAACGGTATTCCCTGATGGCATTGACCTCTTTCATCAGGATAATGCGCTCTGCCACAAAGCAAAAATGGTTCAGAAATGGTTTGAGGAACACAACAACGAGTTCAAGGTGTTGGCTTGGCCTCCAAATTCCCCAGATCTCAATCTGTGGGATGTGCTGGACAAACAGGTCCGATCCATGGAGGCCCCACCTCGCAACTTACAGAACTTATAGGATCTGCTGCTAATGTCTTGGTGCCAGATACCACAGCAAACCTTCAAAGGTCTAGTGGAGTCCATGCCTCGACCGGTCAGGGCTGATTTGGCGACAATATTAGGCAGGTGGTCATAATGTTATATAGCTAGTTACCAGTGCTTAACTTGTAATTGGGGAGGTCCCAGAACACATTGGAGCATGCGAGAGACATGGATTCAGTAGGCAAATCGACGCGAATGAAGCACATCTGTAGCGCAACTAGCGGACAACAAAAGGCTAAAACTTTCACAGTCTTGTCAGGCAGTGCTGAGGCTACAAGAGGCTGCAGGAATAGGCAACTTTATGAATTCTGATTGCTTCTCCTGGAATGTTTACAGTGCAAAGCAAACACAGTGATGGAAAAAGACAAGTCATGCGTAGCAGACCGGATCTGGGAATAGTTGGTGCCAGAAAAAACTGAAGAAAATCTGAAAGGTGCTGGATCCTGTTCCAGCAGGATCCGCCTCAAATTAACCACTGCTAGTTACCAAACAAAGTTATGCTAGCTAGTAGCATTCCGACGTCAGTGTTTGTGCGCTCTATGATATGTTTGATGGGATAAGTTGTTAATTTTCCCACTCACTCTCTGAAAGGTACAAAGTCTTGTACTTTTTTCCAATATATCAACACGGAATAGTGATTTCCGAGCTTTGAAGTTGATCGTTCACTTGATAGCTTTGCAGACTGATTGATCATTGCAAACATCCATAACCAGTCCTTTTTTCAAATGTCAGTGGTAAAATGTAATCGGTGACCTGATCCATGGAACCAAGATGGCAAAATATGAGCAGTTCCACATTCCAAGTCTATGGTGGTAACCATTTGGACGAGTGTGTTTCTTTCGATCCTACTTGCGTTAGCACAACATGTCACTGAAGCAAATATCAAGTGAACTAAAGCGCTGGATGTAATATTTTGTTATTATCTGCTACACACAACACAGATTTGCTAACTTAACGAGTCACAAATGCCAAAACAGGTGTGCTACGTTGCTGAAACATGGAGCTATCTGTTTAGCAAGTTGCATCCTTGCTAAATTGAACCAATGAATAGAAGATAAAAAATGAATAGTAGATTGATACGTCAGTAGTTTAGAGGAGCTATATTTGGTATCTGGGCTCTTCTGCCGAATCGATGCCATTTGCATGTTGTTACTTTTCAAAATTAAACTTATTTTTTTTAAATCTTTTTTTAGCACTATCTAATAACAGATAATAACACACATATTTAACTATTCAAAATGTCTAATGGTCAATCTCAGGCAATTTTGTTTTCCAAGGTTTCTAAATGGAAGATGGTTGCATTTTTCTCAGTCCTGTTACCAAAAATTTTTCTCAGTCCTGTTTCCCTCAGTAAAGTTTTACATTTTAAAAACACAAAGCCATTTTTTTATTTTTAAGAGAGACCCCGATTTTATCAAAAATGTATCATGTGATTTTTCAAACAATTGTTTAAAAGATGGACCAAACTATTAAAGTAACAGGAATGAACATTGGGTAACAGGAATGAGTGCTTGTGTGTGTGAGAATAACTGGATGTCACAGAAATTCCATTAACTAAACAAAGATAAAACAGAGGTCATTATATTTGGCAAAAAAGATTTTAGTGTGAATATCAACATTAAAACAGTAACAATTGTGTGTGCATGCTTTTGCATACATTTTTGTGCATGTATTTGAGCGTGTGCTTGTTTGTGTGTGCAGGGTGGGCGGTGGAGAGGGAGAGAGAGAGAAGGTGTATCGGTCCTCCCCCTGCAACGTGTGTCTGGCTCCTGCCACTGCATAGTATGGGTCATAGTATCTTCCTCTACAAAAGGCAAGAAAGACAAAAAATACTAAAAGCTGAGCGTATTAAACAGACCTTCAGATCTCTACATTGACTGACAGTACCTAATATTAACTTAAAAATACTATTTTCTGCATACAAAACAACATTCACTTGCAAACACAACATGCAATAATATTTTGTACAGAATTTCAATGAATGAATGAACAAAAACTTGCCTTTTCTAAGAAACAGTCTCTAGTTTGGCCCAGACTTCGTTGTCAATTTCCATTTAACAAGCTGTGACTTGCCTCACTGATGGGATGGTACACAAGATGTTTTGAAACAGGTACCAAAGGATGCCTTCGTGGGTTGGCCAGCAAAACCTATTGGCCCCGATCCTTTTTATACAATGGACCTTGATGCGTGTGTTGTTTGTGTCTGTGATGATGCCAGGGTACAGTTGACCGTCGTACTTCAGCACACCGTTTCATACAGTGGACCTCGATGCGTGTGTTGTTTGTGTCTGTGATGATGCCAGGGTACAGTTGACCGTCGTACTTCAGCACACCATTTCATACAATGGACCTCGATGCGTGTGTTGTTTGTGTCTGTGATGATGCCAGGGTACAGTTGACTGTCGTACTTCAGCACACCATTTCATACAATGGACCTCGATGCGTGTGTTGTTTGTGTCTGTGATGATGCCAGGGTACAGTTGACCGTCGTACTTCAGCACACCATTTGCCAACAACCTCAGGACTTTGCCACTGGTTTTCTGTGGTCGTGGAAGCGTTCTGTCAGTTGAATGTGAAATGCTTTGCATTAAAGCACTCACAGCTCAGATGTTGCCTACATCTCTGTAGGTCAGCTCGCCATGGCCTAGGGTTACTGCCTGATGCATCATCATCGTAGATGGAACTGGTGGCACATCCTTGGGCCCCTCTGACACTGCTCTGTCGACTGCTTCCTCTTCCACAGAAAACAACTTGATTGCTTTATCCGTCTTGCTCAACACAGAAAACTGCTCTGAAGCATCAGGGATATCTGTCTCCTTACTGACAAGGCTGTCAGCCGTCCTCACACCATCCGGGGCACCCTTGCTGTGGCTTGCCTCAAAGAAGTTCCACGTTCCAGCAGTAAATCCTCTTCTGAACAGCTCAGTACAAAACAGGACAAAATTCCCTCTCTACTTGTACTGAGTGCAAGGGCCATCACTGTAATAATGTATAGTGGAGACCTCTGGATGTGCGCTCTGCACATAATCATGCTCTGGTGACAAGTGCTGCCAGATTGCTGGTGGGCCCTTCTTTTTAGAGGGGGACACTGTGCAGAAGGACACCGGTCAGGGGGTTGTATGCACATAAAGCAAACCTGTGTGCTACGTTGCCTGCTGGGGTGATGCCCTGAAGTGGACCGTCTGTATTTCTGTGCTGTACTTTTTGTACAGAATTTCTGTGCTGTACATTTTGTACAGAATTTCAATGAATGAATGAACAAAAACTTGCCTTTTCTAAGAAACAGTCTCTAGTTTGGCCCAGACTTCGTTGTCAATTTCCATTTAACAAGCTGTGACTTGCCTCACTGATGGGATGGTACACAAGATGTTTTGTTGACTTTTTGGAAAAGTCAACATGAATTAATTAAGCAGTCATGTGCTTTCAAGCCTTGTTTCAGTGCCCTGTAGTGGGTAAACTGATTCTTGAAGTTATAAGTGTGCCTCTTAAACTTGCGCAGCATCAGGTTCAGCTGTTCTAGCAGTGGCTCTTGGGTGGTCTGGAACTCTTTTTTGATGGTGACTTTGGATGTTCCCCCACTGGGGTCATTCTTGTGCTACTTATCCACAATTGTCCACTGGACATACAGTTAGGCCTGGAACTATTTGGACACTGACACAATTTTCATAATTTTGGCTCTTGAAATGAATCAACCGAGATGCAATTGAAGCGCAGACTTCCAGCTTTAATTAAAGGGATTGAACAAAAATATTGTGTGAAACGTTTAAGAATTGCAACGATTTTCATACACAGTCCCCTTATTTCAGGGGCTCAAAAGTAATTGGACAAATTAATACAATCATAAATTAAATGTTAATTTTTAATACTTTGTCGAGAATCCTTTGCAGGCAATGACTGCTTGAAGTCTGGAACACATGCACATCACCAAACCCTGGGTTTACTCCTTTGTGATGCTTTGCCAGGCCTTTACTGCAGCCGTCTTCAGTTGTTGTTTGTTCGTGGGTCTTTCTGCCTTAAGTTTTGTCTTCAGCAAGTGAAATGCATGCTTGATCGGGTTGAAATCAGGTGATTGACTCAGCCATTGCAAATTATTCCACTTCTTTGCCTTAAAAAACTCTTGGGTTACTTTTGCAGTATGTTTTGGGTCATTGTCCATCTGTAAAGTGAAGCACCGTCCAATCAACTTCATTGAATTTGGCTGAATCTGAGCAGACAATATATCCCAATTGGTGACCCAGTGCAATTGGAAGCCATGCATGTCCAAACCATCACACTGCCTCCACCGTGTTTTACAGATGATGTGGTATGCTTCGGATCATGAGCCGTTCCAAGGCTTCTCCATACTTATTTCTTCCCATCATTCTGGTTGATCTTAGTTTCATCTGTCCAAAGAATGCTGTTACAGAACTGGGCTGGCTTTTTTAATGTTTTTTGGCAAAGTCTAATCTGGCCTTTCTATTCTTGAGGCTTATGAATGGTTTGCACCTAGTGGTGAACCCTCTGAATTTGCTCTTTTGAAGTCTTCTCATTATGGTAGAACTGGATAATGATATGCCTACCACCGGGAAGGTGTTCTTTACTTGGCTGGATGTTGTGAAGTGCTTTTTCTTTACCATGGTAAGGATCCTACGATCATCTACCACTGTTGTCTTCTGTGGACGTCCAGGCCTTTTTGTGTTGCAGAGCTCACCAGTGCATTCTTTTTTTTCTCAGAATGTACCAAACTGTTGATTTGGCCACTCGTAATGTTCCTGCTATCACTCTGATGGATATATATATTTTTGCAGCCAAAGGATAGCCTGTTTCAAATGCATTGAGAGCTTTTTTGACCGCATATTGTGGGTTGTGAATGCCACACCTGGAATCAACTCCAGACCTTTTACTTGCTTAATTGATTAAGTAATAATGATGGAGTAGTCCACACCTGTCCATGAAACAGCTTTTGAGTCAACTGTCCAATTACTTTTAGTCCCATGAAAAAGAGGGGTCTACATATCAAACAGCTGTAATTCCTAAACCCTTCCTCCAATTTGTAAGGGGAATACACTCAAATTAAAGCTGAGAGACTGCACTTTAAGCCCACATTCATTATTTAACTGTAACTTGAATATATTTTGGTAAATAGCCAAAATAACAAAACTTGTATCTGTGTCCAATTACCATTGTGTTAATTGGAGAGGTTCTTCCACAGCACACATTCTCCATACATGCACTTCCTGCACTCCGTGTTGCATGTGATGGATTTTAGAAGTTCAACAGGATTGAAAGTGATAATGGTCTTCAGGTGGTACAGTTTCTGTACGATAAAACTGAGAGTCTCCCGGTCACTTAGAGTTGGGTGAACAACCCAAAACGTGCGCAGTGAGCAGAAGAGTTAATATGACATCAACCCATCATGTTCTGCCAAAAACTTCACATGTAGTTTTTTCACTGTGTCCAAAAGTGACACATCACTAACAATACCCCCCCCCGCCCTCAGGGACCTTGTTGCACTACTCCCTTTGTACTACTCTGACACTGCCTTGCAAAGTCTGATAATGGACATTTTCAGCTGTTACAGGTACGTGTCTACCTCGGGAACCTCACTGCTGCTATCCCTGCATTTCAGTTGCACATGCCACCTTGCACATTCAATTTACCTCCTTACACACTTAAAATTGCGATGGTACTTGCATTTTGTTTATTTTTTTTTACAATTCTTACATACAAATGTCTACCTCAGGGACCTCATTGCTGCTATCTCACATGCTAACTTACTCATTCAGTTTGCCTCAATTGCACATCTAGAATGCCATTTGCCATATGTACCCTGCACAACTATTTATCCCACTTGTAACATACACAATACTTAACACTTGTAAATTTTCTGCCCTCTTCTATTTGCCTTAATTGCACATTTAGTATTGCCATTTGTACTGCATTTGCCTTCATTGCACATCTATACATTCCACTTGAAATATACATACAATCAATACCTGTAAATTTTCTGCCCTCTTCTATTTGCACTTCTGGTTAGATGTTAACTGCATTTTGTTGTACTGTACTTGTTCAATGACAATAATGTTGAATCTAGTCTAATCTAAAAGGAACCTCTTCTGATATATGATTTTCTTCTGGGTGAGTGTCTGCCTCTTCCAGTCGTAATTCGGCTGACATCACCCCTAGTGTAAAAACCTCTGACTTTGTTTATGAAGCCATCTAACACCCTATTGTTTCACTTTTTATATGTTATTTGACAAGTTTTCCTGTCACTATCTTTGAGATTACTTGCGTTTCCCTTTCTCCCCGTGAGTTGCTGTACCTGTCGGATGTCCTCCACTAAGGCCTCATGCAGGTGAAGGGTCTTTTGTACTGTAGCATGTGGTAGCTGGCTCATTTGTTTGTCAGCTTTTGTATGTGGAGATGTATTATTCTGTTTCATACACTGTATTTTGTTCTTATACCTCTCCTTTTTTCGGGTTTGTGTCTATAGCTGCATTTGTAGCACTTCAATTTGTTCTTAAAGTTTTATGTTAAATTAATAAGTGGTTATGGGAAAATGTTATCTATATGCTCTATTAACCGGCCATTGCTCATTTTACACAATCCATTTCATACACAAGCACTAACTCTCATCCTGACCTAGTAGTGCTTGGCTCTAGATTAACATCTCTGTCTGGTGAAAGCTGGGGGCTATCTGAAGGTGTGGTGAGGCGCTTTAGGGCTTCTTTCCTGGACTTGATCCTGTAGTAAGTCTCCCTCCACTTTTTGCGACGTCTGCGCTTTTCCCTATTACTAATGTTATTGACTGTTTTCTTACTGCCTGATGCTATGTCCTCCCTGTATTTCTGCTGTTCCTTCTTTAAGTATCTCTCTCTCCTTTCTGGGTCAGCATCGCGGCGAGCGCGATAGTTCCGCTGCTTCTCTGCAGCACTGGCTCCCTGTAAGTAATGTGTTCACATTGTAAAACTGAAAACACCTTCAGTAATTCCAACTGTAAATCTTAAAATCAAAATGTCCCACATTTATATAATAGTATTATAATTAATAAATGTATATAGCAGATATACATTTGAAATGGATATTTCATTAAACTTCTCAGTCCCCTTCATATGAGTAACAGGACTGAAAGGAACAGGACTGAGTTTTTGAATAGCATTAGCAAAAACATGAAATGTAGCCACATGGCATCAATGCTAATTGCATGAGAACACATAGCACTTTCGAGTGGTTTATCAAAACTATCTTTAAAAAAACAAACATAATAACATCTGAGAAATAATCTAGGTAACAGGACTGAACGTTGAGATTGACATTCTCAGTTAAACTTACAATATAGTGAAACAAAACAGAAAAAAGAGTGAGAGAACTTACTTTTGGTCTTCCCATGGCCTTCAGGAGACTCAAATGATGCTACTTCCTGTTGCTCATGTGACTTGTGGAATGTCCCAAATTTTTAGAGGGGGGAATGTGTCAGGGTAACAGGACTGAGTGAAAACCCGGGGACACGACTAAAATGTACATTTTAACTAAAATTTTCTGAATTTCTGATGTGAAAATTTATTTTACATCTAAATTGGAAATAGAGTCACACAATAATACCAAAAAATAAGATCTCTGAAGGATTCTAATCATTATATTTCATGGTGAAGTGTAGTGTTAGAGTGGGGGGCTATGTTTTTTCAACATAGTTTTTATTAAGGTTTTACACGATGTATCTTCACATTGCAATAAGGACAAAGGTCAGGACACTTTGCTTGATAATATAATGTATTAAACAGATACGTTTCATGCATATTTGTGCGTGTAATGTCCTGGGGACGGAAAAGGCATCGATTTGGCGGAATGGCCCATTTACTCATAGAGCATATCAGGGGCCGTTTTCACAAAATATTTTATCCTACGACTAAGAGGCCTCCCAAACAGCAGTATATGTTTCTAGCTAAGAGATTCCTCTTAAAACTTATTCACAAAGCTGCTGAGACCAACTCTTAGTAAGGAAGGGGAGAAATTGTAAGCTAAGAGAACGGGCAATATTGACCCTGTTGCTACGGATGATGTCTTGTTCCATGAACAAGCTTACTTACTATGCCCACAGTGATTGGCTGATAGGGGAGGGGTCTCTGTCAGTGAATTCATCATAGCAATACTGTAGAAGGATCTGTCTTGTTGCCATATCAGCCTCTTACATGTGGCAGCTTGTAAACAATTAGCGGATATACATATTAACAGTCTGTTTATTAGCAGACCAGAACAACCATGGCTGTTTGTAAGATGTGTGATGCTACATTGTGCAAACAAATACGAAAAACAAACTGAACACAAGAAAAGCTTTAACTTCTTGGCCAACTTGTGCATGAAAAGACATTATTAAAGGAAAATTTGGAGTTGGGATTACTAAAAAATTTGGAGTTGGGATTTCTAAAACAAAAAAAGGAGCTTGGGAATATACAGGTGCTGGTCATATAATTAGAATATCATCAAAAAGTTGATTTATTTCAGTAATTCCATTCAAAAAGTGAAACTTGGATATTATATTCATTCATTACACACAGACTGATATATTTCAAATGTTTATTTCATTTAATTGTGATGATTAAAACTGACAACTAATGAAAATCCCAAATTCAGTATCTCAGAAAA
>JACXGI010013107.1:8766-21538 GCA_016801175.1 Esox masquinongy | reverse complement strand
TTTTATATTATCACTGAACCCTTTACTAAATATCTACCATGATTCAACTGACAGTTGCTATTTTTTTTTTTTTTTTTTACAGTTTAATTATTTATCTGACACCATAATCCAGAGTGTCTTACAGTAGTAGTTGCATATGTTTCCAGCCTGGTCCCCCTTGGGAATCAAACTCACTAACTGGAGTCCATGGGACAAAAAGAAGAGCATGGATGTCTCTTTCAAACTGCTCGGCCATTACTTAGCCAGTACAACTACTCTCTGTGTCTCCCCCATTCTCTAGGTGATGGTACCTATGAAGTTCAATGGTGCGAGCCACGTGGAGCTGCGTACCCCGATGGACATGGACGACCTGAAGGCATACACTGCCCTGTCCATGTCCCTGTCCTTGGCCCCTAAGGCAACCAGAGGTGATGGAGCACGCCGGCGCAGACAGAGCACGGACAACGGAAACATGTTTGTTCTCTACCTTGGCAACAGAAACGTGAGTGGACTTATGACCCCAGGCCTCGTGGTCCATATCCTCTTATAGAACCCAAATAAAGGGTCCAAATTTAAATGCGGTTCAAACCCACTAACGGAAAACAGCTGAAGGGTCTAGATTCAAACATTTGCTTTAGGGTCTGTAAAGCTCTCCGGCACTCGTAATTCTTCTAATATATTTCTATACATTTGGGGCATAACATAATGGCACCGTGTAGCTCTGACAGTGTGCTTGTGGCGGGAAAAAGTCCTGCTGACTGTCTTCATCATTTTCCCCCATCAGTCACCTAAAGACTTTATCGGCATGTACCTGAGCGGCGATGTGTTGTACTGTGTGTACACCCTGGGTGGAGTAGAGAACACCATCATGACAAAGTCAATCACCCGGTCTTCCTCTGAGACAGCCTTATTTGACAAGGTGGACCTTCACAGGTAACCTCTCACCTTTACTTTTGTAAGCTTTTATTCTGGAACGGGCATGGCGAGGCCATTCTGCCCGTATACAACATTATACTGGCAGAATGGCCTCATACACATATTATCAGTGGAAACCAAACCATTGTCCAACTGAGGTCTTGGGAACTGGAAACGGGATTTTAATTAGTTATCCTGCTCTAACTTTTAATTTGATCAGAATTTACGAAAACGCGGAGGTGATCTTCACCCCAAAGTTTACATCCAGCAAACCGGAGCCACCTGCTAAGATCCCCAATAAGGGAGATGTTACCAAGAACCTACTGAACTTGGATCCTAGTGACGTGGTCTTCTATGTCGGGGGCTACCCTTCGAACTTCGTCGTAAGCACCTCAAAACATGACAACACTTTGTCGGACATTTACTGAAAATGGTCTTGTTTAGCCTACTGCACTACTGATTATTGGAGCATTCTCATCAACATATCATGCTTTCGTTCTGTAGCCTCCAGCCTCCCTGAGTTACCCCAATTATACCGGTTGCATTGAGCTGTCCATTTTCAACGATCGGTTCATCAGTCTGTACAACTTTAAGAATGCTGTGAATGTCAACCCTGAACCTCCATGTAAGAGGTAAGCATCAATGAAAGAGACCCGTTTAGAATTCCTTGAACCTCATTGTGGTATCGGTCACAGATATTGCTCCTAGATCAGAAGACAACAAAGAATAATTTTCCCATAATGAATGTCCTTGTCTTACACTCACCTGTCAGTTTGTCAACTGATAAGCGTCTAGAGGGTCTGGATAGACTCAAAGCAATCCTTCAAAACTGGAGTCTTATACATTTGTCAGTGCCAGACTGTCCTATTTAAATTGAGTGAAACCTGACAGAAAACAGTAGATGAAGTGGCATGTACTCCTTTCATGCGGTGCCATTTTAGTATCTAAAAATCCACAGTTTTGACTGCCAACCAGTATAGCTCCCCAGTTAGTCTTGAGCAAGTCTTGAGTTTTATAGTCAGATTAATTCATGTGTTGACCCTCTTCTGATCCTATTCTGTGCCCAGATATGTCCCATCAGAAACGCTTGAGTTCTTTGAGGGGACTGGCTATGCCAAAGTGTCCCTCCCAGATGTCCCGGGGCAAATCCTTGCTATGAGGCAGGTCATCTCAACTCGCTCAGGGAATGGGGTTCTCCTCTACGCTGGAAATGAAGTAGGCTATTTTGTCTTTTCACATTGAAACATTTTTTTGATTTTAAAGTAAGGTGTCACATTTTGACATTGCTTGTGTTCTTCTACTCTTAGGACAAATACTACTGCGTGACAATTGAGAGAGGCTACGTTGTCATCAACAGCAACCTCTTCAGCGTACCAGTACGAAGCGCTAACAAAGTCTTCCCATTGGTAAGGCAGTTTGTGCACAATGGTTTCTTTTATCTTTTTGACATTTGGTTATTTCTCGAATTTCTGTTCTTTTGCTCAGATTGTCCACTCTGATTTTCCTGCTTTCTAGAATACAGAATCTGCAGAAGTGTTGATCGTCTTGTCTATGCAAAAAGAAATGCTTGTCCGTGTCGGAAACAATGAGGTTGTTAAGGCTGCTATTCAGTACACTTTTGGAGATTTCTCTGAATACTACCTTGGTGGTTTGCCACAAGCCCTGAGGGATAGGTGGGTGCTTTCAGCAGCTTACTAGGACCCTTTTTTTATCATGTTTTGCATTACTATTATGATGATCAAACTCTGCCCATGTTATGTGGATTATGTGCAGTTAGTGTTAAAGCCTTCTTGGAAGTACACTATTTCCCTAATCGTATACCAGAGAAGTCTAAATGTAATTGTTTCTGTGTGATCTTACAAAGATTCAACATCACCACCCAGCCACTAAAGGGCTGTGTAAAGAACATCAAGGTAAACGACAAGTTTACTAGCATCCTGGAAAAAGTGGGTATCAGTCGAGGCTGTCCCATGGATTTCTTGGTAAGTGTTCCATTTTTGATAAACCTTTTTAGTGACATTGCTATCAATATTTGTCAGGTCCTGGCTTGGGTGCCTCTTGGCACCTCTATGTTCATTGCAGTTTAATCATCCCCAATAAGAGGTAGCTGCTCCCTATTGCCTCTAATTGGGGATCCTATTTAAGTTGCCCTGTGTGTCCCTTAGTTGTTCGTCATTGTTTGGAGTTTGCTTAATGTTGGGCTGCGCTTCAGTTTATGGTCTGTACTGCTCCTTTTGTTGTTTTCCGTTTCTACAATTAAAAGGATTTAAAAGAGTTTGCCACATTAAATCAGTACCACAGAATTACATTTGTATTCCTACTTCTAGGATCTTTACTCACTGGGATGTTAGTAATTCTCTCAGAATACCATGTCTACGGTTTTTACTGTGTTCATTGTTCAAACATTTGGGGTCATTTAGAAATGTCCTTGTTTGCCATGGAAATATAGTCATTGACAAGGTGACAAATAATGATTTTTAGTTGAAATATTGTGTTGTTCAAACTTGGCTTTTGTTAAAGAATCCTCCATTTGCAGCAGTTACAGCCTTGCAGACCTTTGGCATTCTAGTTGTCAATTTGTTGAGGTAATCTGAAGAGATTTCACCTTATGGTTCCTGGAGCACCTCCCACAAGTTGGATTGCCTTGATGGACACTTCATATCTACCATATGTTCAAGCTGTTCCCACAACAACTAAGTAGGGTTGAAATCCGTTTCTTCTTCACGGTTGACGTTGAGACTGGTGTTTTGCTGGTACTATTTAATGAAGCTGCCAGGTGAATCTGTGAGGTGTCTGTTTCTCAAACTTGACACTCTAATGTATTTGTCATCTTGCTCAGTTGGGCACCGGGGCCTCACACTCGTCTTTCTATTCTTGTTTGAGCCAGTTTGCTGTTTTCTGTGAAGGGAGTAATACACAGCGTTGTATGAGATCTTCAGTTTCATGACAATTTCTCGCATGGAATAGCCTTCATTTCTCAGAACAAGAATAGACTGATGACTTTCAGAAGAAAGTTCTTTGTTTCTGTAATCGAACCCACAATGCTCCAGATACTCAACTAGTCTAAAGAAGGCCTGTCTTATTGCTTCTTTAATCACCATAACAGTTTTCAACATTGCTAACATAATTGCAAAATGTTTTTTAATGATCAATTAGCCTTTTAAAATGATAAACCTGTATAAACAAACACAAAGTGCCATTGGAACACAGGACTGATGGTTGCTGATAATGGGCCTCTGTACGCCTATGTACATATTCCATATAAAATCAGCCATTTCCAGCATTAACCATGTCTACACTGTATTTCTGATCAATTTGATGTTATTTTAATGGACAAAAAAATTTGCTTTTCTTTCGAAAACAAGGACATTTCTAAGTGACCCCAAACTTTTGAACAGTAGTGCATTTTGACACTGTGATGCTCTGACTCCACTCCACTGCAAATAACAGAACGATGATGTCTTTGTGTTCCAGGCATCTCGTAAAGCACAGTTCAACATAGGCAGCTCTCTGTCAGCTAATATTACAGGCTTCAGCCAGACCAGTGATGTCAGAGTCTCACTGGGATTTAAGAGCTCTGAGAAAGAGGGGCTTCTCCTGAAGAACACTCAACCGGTAGGAAGACATCTCTGTCTCTGTGTGTCTGTTTCTCTCTCTCTCTCTCTCTCTCTCTCTCTCTCTCTCTGTGTCTCTGTCTCTCTCTGTGTCTCTCTGTCTCCTTATTCCTTCCATCAACTGTTGTTTTTACATTTTAGGATATTGCATATGTGGGTGAACTGACTGTTTATAATATTCTTTATTCTACAACAGAACACTGCTGCTATCGACCTTTCCTTGGTCGATGGTTATGTGGTTCTGACTTTCAAAGGTGCAAATCCAAAGTCTTGGAAATCAAGCAAGCAGTACCAGGACGGCAAATGGCATTATCTGACTGCCCTGTGGCGTGCGGCTTCTCAAAGGTAAACATCAAACATGCAAGTTCAAAATAGTTTCATAGATGACTATGAAACCCACACAAAGTACAGTTGGAATGTTATCCAGTTCCATTGTGGATTGATGATGATTGAAACATGGACATTGATGTGACAGGGCAGTATTCAATGGGAATACAGATTGGTTAGTATTGACGCAGAGTTTGTAAGTGCCATGAATGTGTGTGCTGTGGTGTCCTACAGTATCAATCTGCAGATAGACGGGGAAGATGAGGGAAAAGAGTTTGCCTTCAGGGACTTTGATGTAAGCCCAAGGTCGATGATCTTGGGGAATGACAACTTCAAGGGCTGTATGTCCAACCTCTACTTGAGAAGGTAAACTCACATCATTACGTTTTATTGCAATGTCCAACATTTGTTTCAATACATTAGTAGTAATTGTTGTTACAGTATTTGTACGTAGTAGTTAGCATACTACTGTAGCTGCTGTTGGTTTTGTTTTTGTTGTGTTTATTTAACCTTTTTATGAGGGAGTCCTGTTATGACCCATTTACAGATGAGCCCTTCCAATGACAAAAAAAACAACAATTGAATTCAAAAGGCAAACAGTGAATTACAAAATACCATAACATAACTATTATATGTTTATTTTGACAGAAGATTTGGTGTTGTCAGTGGAGTGTTGCATTTATAATAATTTTTCATAACACTCTAATAAAGACGGGTGACAAATTAAAGGAAAAATCTTTGTCCTGAAGGTTTATGCACTGCAACTCTACTATAATATCTCTCTGTGTGTAGTTCTAGATGGACTGTTCTATAATATCTCTCTGTGTGTAGTTCTAGATGGACTGTTCTATAATATCTCTCTGTGTGTAGTTCTAGATGGACTGTTCTTGCTGACACAGTCTGATCATGTCCTGCATTGACATTCTCAGTCACCTGGGAAAGAGTGGCTCTTCTGTTTTTCCTTACATATTGCAGTAATGCCTGAGCATCACAGTCATTGAATGTGTGCTTTCGACCACAATTTCTGACCCTTTTTATTGGTGTCACCCCATAGATCTGAATGCAGATGTAACTTTAGTCACTGTCCCTATTGAACACAAGCCAGTTGAGCTAGCCAGTCGTGCCCCAATTTCAAAATCACTTAGATCTTTTCCTCTTGCCATCTGGATCCAAACTCGAGGTCAACTGGGCCTGCTCAGAATTTTTATACATACCACAGAGCATGATAGGATGTGAATTGCTTAATTGTGTTATGTATGTATGAAATTAATTCATCAAAATATTTTTTAGATCATTGTTACTGCATTTTATAATATAACAATCTTTGAATGTTAAAATTTACAAGGCAATACAGCTTCTTCATTTGATTTACAGTTAAATTAAAATACTTAGTCATACATATTGAAATTAAATACATACAAGAATAATGTATACAAACAAAAACACAGCACATTGTGTATAGACAAACATAAAGAAAGTATAATGAAGTGTTGTATTATGTTGTGTTATGATTTGTAGTATTATGATTTGTTGTGTTATAATGCGTTGTGTTATGTTGCGTTTTATGTTGTGTTATGATGTGTTGTGTTATGATATGATATGCTGTATTGTAATGTGTTGTGTCGTGATGAGTTGGGTTATAATGTGTTGTGTTTTGTAATGTTTTGTTGCGATGTGTTGCAGGGTTGAGTCTCTGTACAGAGCAGATGATCTGAGCATGTTAACCTCTGAAGGAGATGTTCTGCTGGATGTCTGTAATGGTGACAAATCTCCACAACTGATGCTTGATCGCAGCACCACTAGAATGGTGAGAAACCAAATGAATATTCATGAACATACATTATTTATATACCCGACTAATGAATACCCTTATTAGCGAATAACTAGTGAGACCAAGAGCAAAGCATTGTGTCTGTGTAGAAATGCCAGAGTACCAGTAACAACACACTCAGTCTCATGGCAAGTAAACAAAACACAATGTTGGAAACAAACATCATTAGGTTGTCATCCAGCATCACGTTTATTTTCTCAGCTACAGCACACAGAGGTTTTTCCATTTTTTTAGCAGATGCACTTATGAGGAGCAGTAAGTACATATACTTTTATATTGTTTCATACTGGCCCCCATGACAATCAAACCTACAACCCTGGAATTGCAAACACCATGCTCTCCAAAACAAGCTACACTAGATTTTATAGAACTTCTAAGTTACTGTCTACTAGTCTACTCTGTATTTTTGTTTGCCATGGTTTTTGAAATACTGGAATTGTCACAATCCTACTTTTATCCCTATGTTTTATGTTTGCCATATTGAGAAAAATTGAATTTATTTGTCCTAAGGATGGAAAGAGACTTCAATCCAAGTTTCTAATAACACAGTACTTAAGATAACACTTCAGCTGACTCCAAACAGATGATAAGTTATCACGTCATCTGTCCTCTACTTACCATGCATGCTGTGTTGATGATTGGTTTACATTGTGTTGTGCTGCTTTGTTTCCAGAGATGAAGAGAAGGAAGACCTGCTGACTAATGACGATGAATTTAATATTGTCATATACTAGCATCTCATCCAATGTTTGCACAAAGCCCATTGCTATTGTATGTTACTGATAGAAAAAATGACTGCATGGAATCCAAAGCAACGTTATTATTATTAAATACAAACTATTCACTATTAAATGATTCTTTAATGAACATTGTTTCACTATTGATTTGTACCCTGTTCTATTTTAACTTTGTTTCATGCCAATAAACCACTTTTTTGATCAGTGATTCACACGCATCTTTTAACTCGTTCGCCATCTTTATCTGTCCATCAATCAATCTGGTAACATTATGCTTAATTATAAATCATTGCTGTGCCCTCTCTCCCTCTTTGCTTTCCCTGTTCACAATCACCAGTGCTAATGAACTAATGAATGATTCAGATTTCATACTGAAATATGACAACTATCATAATATGATATTCTGTCACATTGTTATCACACCATTAATGTTCTGAGGGCGTAGTATTGGAATTGTGCAACAGGAGGAAATCATCTTTGTTATTGCTCAAATGTAACATGACAACCACCTAGTTTACACACATTACCTAAAAAACACATATCTGAAACACGTTACCTGAGAACCACCTTGCTTAATCACATTACATGAGCACCACCTAGCTTTATCATATTACCTGAGAACTATATCCATCCAAATATTTTGATCTACTGTAGCCTCTTATTGCTTCTTCAGTAATTCCACCACTAAACCCATTCATCTCTTTCTTTGCGAGTAGCTGTCAGAATCACTGCAATTGACCACTGTTGATGAAAAATCTGATTAACCACCAAACTCTTCCCAATGAAAACATCCAATCATTAACAAACTAGTACCATTACTAGTCAGTAACAATAACCACCATCATTATATAGTTTCCATTAGTTGCAGATGTTGGGGGAATATTTCAATTTTGAAAATATGTCAATCGATCACATTTTTTTTATAAAGCCCTTTTCACATCAGCAGTTGTCACAAAGTGCTTTAAAAAGTGATTTTTTTGCATTTTGATAATCTGTCTAAATGTGTTTATATTAACGCAAACACATTAAAGGAAAACATATATGGTGCCTTCAGAAAGTATTCAGACCTCTTCACAACACATTTTTTTGTGTTATGGATTTAATTTACAATTGATAAAAAACAATATCTGTAGAACTCGAAGATAAAATTGTTTCAATTGGTTATTAAGCATAGTGTATTGTGTGTAGATTGATGGCAAAACATTTGAATTTAATCAATTATCAATTAGGTCTATAACACAACAAGATGTGGAGAAAGTGAAGGGGCCTGAGTACTTTCATAAGGCACTGTATGTACGAGTATACTGAAACACACTCATTCACTTACAACCATCTTGTCCACAGACAGACTGCCAAATCAGCAGGCACTACTATTGGACCTCTTCTGCTGCCGTTTCCTCCACGAATAATGAACGCACATCCATCAACTGAGCCAAAACAATAGCATTGCAGAAGCGTCAATCCTTATTAGACTGAAGTAGCATGTCGTATCTGTGGAGGAAATATGACTTACAATATGTCTTTCACGTAAAGTGTTCATATTAAATAGGCAAGGGAACATACACACATCATGAAAACAAAGACTCTGGAGATTGATGCCAGCCTTTTAACAGAATGCTGCTCACGTCAGCTTTATAATCATTTTAGCCCATATGGGAGACCACTTTATCAGTCATTATGCCCCAAGGATACATGGTCATTGTGGGACGCTGAGAAACACGTATTTTTGCTGCATGCTTGCCATTAATTACCAATCACAGGGGTTTATTTACCATAGCTCTTCATCCTCCGTCCTTTGTCGTTGCATTTCAGCGTCACATTCCCACTGACCAGCCCCAGTGTCCTGCTGGAGATCAGAAAACTATTTCCATAAATCCCAAAAGCCATTTTCGCTAATATTGAGTTCCTGTGTCTCTGTGCCTGTGTGCCTGTGTGTGTTTGTTTGAATGTGTGTGTGTGTGTGTGTGTGTGTGTGTGTGTGTGTTGTACAGGATGGTGGTATGATGGGGTCAGATGAAAGTCTCTCTGTGTGTGCAAATCCTGCCCTGGTAAAACATGCCTACCACATTGGAGGCCCTGTAAGTAGCATGAGCTACAGGGTCTCTCCCCAGGTTCTCCAGCACAAGTGAGTAGACAATACACCCATACACACATTCACACTTATTCACACTCACTCCCTCTCTGGTCTGAGTCTCGTCTCTCCCTCACTAGGCCTATTCTTTCCCTGGATGTGAGGACTAAGTCTTCGAAGGGCCTGCTGTTCTATGCGGCGACCAGACGAGGGAGCTCTCACATGGCTCTCTACATGTCCAAGGGCAGGATCAGACTGTCTGTAGGCAAGCTGAAGGAAATCTTCCACAGGGAGAAATACAACGATGGGAAGTGGCACTCGGTGAGTGGTTTACCATTGAATAGCAACCTATAGCGTATGATGTTGTTGCACAATATTCAAAACTATGGCAGTAGTTGACCATTAATGGGGATTTTGATGTTGACTACAAGAAACCTACTCCTCTAACTACAGGTAGTATTCAGCCTGGAAAATAAGAAGTTTCGACTGGTGGTGGATGGTATCAGAGCTCAGGATGGACAGTTTACAAATAATAAGGCAATGTCTATGGAACTGACCTCTCCTCTTTACCTGGGCAGTGCTCCTGATTCATTGAAAACAGAACTTAAGGTGAGCATCGCACAAATACACACACACACACACACATACTCAAGTATTATTACTACTGTCAAATATATGGAGTTTGTCTCAACATTTGTTTAATTTTTCTACTATTGTCAAGCAGGTGTCTGAAAATAAGAATTGAATTGCCTTTTTAACCTTGTGTATCTCGTGCGTACGACTATTACAATATCATTTGTTTGTTGGCCACGGCATTCTATACTCACCTCTAGTATACCAAATTTGTATTGTGTTTTCTCTTTCCTTTCAGTCTAAGCTCCTCCCAACACACAGTGTGATAGGCTGTGTGCGAAACTTCAAGGTGAACGGAACTCACATGCCAGAGCCAAACACCAATCGTGGTGCTGGCCCGTGCTTCAATGGATCGCCACAGCTCGGTGCCTACTTCTCAGGGAGAGGGGCTCATGTCATCATCAGTGAGTACCAAGGGAAATGTTGACAGAATATTCCGGTAAAATGATGCATTATGGTGACGGTGCTGATTTCTGTTCCAGATGATTCCTTTGTGGTTGGCACCAGGTTTGAGGCGGTGTTTGACATCCGTCCCAGGAGTCTGAATGGTGTTCTGCTTCATGTGGGGGACTCGAGCAGGCCTGACCGTGGGCCCAACGCCAGACACCACCTCAGCCTCTACATGAGAAGAGGAGAGGTGAGGCTGCCCACGGCAGCAGATAGCCTAGTGGTCAAGAGCCCAGTGACCTGTGGTGGTCCAGGAATCTGAACACATGTACTGCTGCAGGGTGGATTCAAATCCGTCCCAGCGCTCTTTCAGCAAAAACCCTCTAAGCTTTCTTTCCCCACTTTCCAATTAACCATTAAAATGACTTAAATATCTATATATTTGAATAAAACAGAGCTTTAAAACAGACAACGTAAAACATAAAACAGACAACGTAAAAACATGGCGGTCATTGTGCCCTTGACAGAGGCAGACGTTCAGACAGGGTGAATGTCCTGAGAGGGCCTGGTATCACAGCAGCCCTACATGGGCAGTATGGTGATGTATATGTGTTTGTCCAGGTGGTGGCGCGGGTCAACAATGGAGATGGTGAATTCAGTGTAGCCATAACGCCCCGACAGCCCTTGTGTGACGGAATGTTCCACCGAGTTGCAGGTACAGCTTTTCAGAACGTGCCTCAGTCCTGGACAGGTTACATATTGTCCCTACCCAATTAGTTGGTCACAAACTCCCAGTGGTATGTGTCTGTAATTATTAGGTATAAACTCCCAGTAGTATGTGTCTGTAATTATTAGTTACACGCTCCCAGTACTATGTGTCTGTAATTATTAGTTACACACTCCCAGTAGTATGTGTCTGTAATTATTAGTTATATACTCCCAGTGGTGTGTGTCTGTAATTATTAGTTATACACTCCCAGTGGTATGTGTCTGTAATTATTAGTTACACGCTCCCAGTAGTATGTGTCTGTAATTATTAGCTATACACTCCCAGTGGTATGTGTCTGTAATTATTAGTTATACACTCCCAGTGGTATGTGTCTGTAATTATTAGTTATACACTACCAGTGGTATGTGCCTGTAATTATTAGTTACACGCCCCCAGTAGTATGTGTCTGTAATTATTAGTTATACACTCCCAGTGGTATGTGTCTCTAATTATTAGTTACACACTTCCATTAATATGTGTGTTTAATTATTATAAAGTCCCGGTAATGTATGTTTTTAAGTATTAGTAATAAACCCCCATTAATATGTCTTTAATTGTTTGTTATAAAGTTCCATTAATGTGTCTTTAATTATTAGTTATAAAGTCCCAGTGATGTGTATCTTTAATTATTGCTCCTGTGGGGAACATGTTTGTGCTTCACCTCAGTGATCAAGAGGAACAATGTTGTGGAGATGCATGTGGACAATGAGGGTGACCACAAAATAGGACCGACCTCCTCCTCCTTCACTCTGACCAAAGACCCGCTTTATGTAGGCGGCATTGCAGGTATGTATTCTGGAGGAGAGGTCACTGCGTTGACAACTACAGTCAAATAACATTAGACATGGAGTGTAGCTGTTGTAGATGAGTGCCCCTTCAGTCAATCAATAAAATTGATTTCATAAAGCCCTTTTTACATCAGCAGCTACCACAAAGTGCTTACACAGATAACCAGCCTGAAACACCAAAGAGCCAACAAAAAGAAATTGACGCACAGTGGCTAGAAATAACTCCCCAGAAAGTTTGGAACTGACTGATGGGCTGTAGGCAGTGACCACAGGAATCATCAGGCAGAAACTACATTTGCAACACAACCAGGAGGCCTTTGGGCAGGGACAGTTTGTGTTTAGCACAAACAATGACTTATAGATCCTATTGGATAGTGAATAATATATACTGTAAATTACTGTAGACTCCATGCCACTTTAATACAGCACTGCTTCTGTCTCTTTCTTTTGCAGAGACATCCATGCATCCGAGCCTCCCTGTCACAGAGTCCTTCAAGGGCTGCATTCAGAACATGAAGATCAACGAGGAACCGGTCTCCTTTGAGAAGCTGTCCAGTGTGTTTGGTCCAGTTAACCTCAGAGAGTGTCCTGCTGGCTGAGTAGAGATTCTATGACCATATTATGGGACCATGTCAACTGTCCACTGGCCGCCACGTGCAATCTGTTACAAAGACAGATCATTTGTACTGTTTGTGTGTGTGTGTCTGTGTGTGTGTGTGTG
>JACXGI010013106.1:0-21438 GCA_016801175.1 Esox masquinongy | reverse complement strand
ATATATATATATATATATATATATATATATATATATATATATATATATATATATATATATATATATATATATAGCTGGACTTTCTTATGATAAATAGCATTATTAGCGTTTGTTTGATTAAAGTGCAAGCAGTTTTATTAGTCAGCTTTTATTAACAGCGAGTGTCATCATGAACAACAGGAAGGGTAGCAGTGACATTCGTGAGTTTTATGGGCAGCCTCAGAAAAGAAGGAAAATTAGTACCCGTCAGATGGTGGAGGTATACAGTAGTAGTAAGAGATGAGTCAATGTTTCTTGATAAAATAATAATTGCCATTCAGATCAGAAATGGTTAATAATCTATACCTGAACTTCATGGCAAGAAGCACCACTTGTTTACTGGTAATATTTATTTCATGTTCACTCTGGTGCGTTCAGAGTAAAGACAGAGAGGGAGAGCGAGAGCATGAGGATGTCAACAGGGCAGGGAGAGCAGGTGACATGGAGGTGAGTGAGAAAAGGAGCAAATATTGATGACTGATCTGATATCGCCGTGTTGGTGTTGTTCTGACGACATCATACTTAATGTTGGCACAGCTGAAGTTAGGTTTAGGCATAGGCGTCTCTGAGGTTAGGGTTAGGTCAAAGGATGGGGGACAGGGCAATATTCTATCTCTGGACCGGGGTAACCAGCTAACTATAGACCAGTTGCAATGATGGTCCTGGAGCAACATTAATTATGATGTCATAGGAATAAAACCAACCTGATGATGTAAGATTGTGAACATTTGATGGTCTTTTTTTCAGGGGGACCCCAGACCCCCTGGCAGATTTTGTCCGCCCCAATGTTGAATCCATGGCTACGGCCTTGCTTCGCATCATCAACACAGTGTTGCTATGCCCTTGTTGTTTGTACCAGAAGTTATATGGTGATAGATCTGTTGCGAACACATAAATGAGTGTAATTGGTTGTCCTTCTATGTCCATTGAATTCCGTTCTGCCTCACATGCCATTCTGCGTCGGTCACGAGACGTGACCAAGGCCAGTGAGTAACAATAAATTAAATGAACAAATGCACAGAAAGGGACAGAAAAAACGGTGATGTTTTACTAAAGCACTATCAGGCCAGAACATGCCGGATTGGCCAATGTCTTTTACCAGTCAGTCAGTTTGAAGTGTAACACTTGATCAGCAAAACATTTGTAATCTGTCACAGACCTCTGACATCATCTGTCTGACTGTTGATGTTATTTGTTGGTCTGTACTGTATTCATTGCCATGGGGAAACCATGTCTGTGCCCTTTCATTCAAGGTGTGTGCTTTGTTAGGCTGCCCCATTAAAGTTGACTTTCAAGTTGACTGTCATTAAGCATCAGGAGCTTTGGGGTTGTGAGGGAGTATTTTCTTCTTTGTCAAGTTAAAATAGCATCCTACATAGAATAGAAAGATGTTCCTGGTATGTGATGTGAACACAGTACAGGTGTGACCACAATTCTCTGATCTAAACCTCTGACATATGATATCAAATTGTGGTTTGATGTTTCATTTTTTTTCACACCAAATCAAAGCATTTCGGTCTGTAGGTTTTTGTACAGTTTCTTATACACATTGTATCACTGTGATCCCAGAGAGCACAGTAGTAGAGAGCTGTGTCTGACAGGGTTAGTTGTTGGATGACCAGTTTAGTTGATTTATCAGATGTTGTGGATTGAAATCTCTTATCAGGGATGTGCTCAGAACTCCATAACCTGGCTTCTTTCCACAATATACTCTGAGGTGCCTGGTTAGGATAATGACGGTACCAGTAAAGCCTAACATATTTACTAGTTGTATCATAATTGCAGCTCAGAATCACAGACTGTCTCTCTGTACCGACCACTTCAAGCTTCTCAGGAGTAATGTCATCTGCAGCAGTCAATCCTATAAAGAAAAAACAGTATAAATAAACTGTAAGGGCTAAATGTTACAACATAGATTCATTTAACAAAGAAAAGGGAAAGTCTTCTCAGCTATGGTAAATATTAAAATAATTATCAGTGCTAAAATGTGTAAAAAATAGTTAAGTAATGTTTACCTGAGGCTATAAGGAGAGCCAGTATCAGATAGTTCTCCATATGGAACATGGAAATACTAGATCTGATCTCTGTCTCTGATACTGTATTCTGTTGCTACCGTGCTAGCAAAACAAATTCTGCAGGATAAAAGGGGAGGTTCTTTTACCAGACAGGAAGGAGCCGGTTTACAGGTTCTGTGACTGTATGAGGTTGGTGGTTGAAGACAACTTATATATTCCTACATTATAACTCCACCTGCTGGTGGCCTTAGAGAACAGCAGCACATTGTGCACATGTCGCCACTCCCAACTGGTTAAGAAGAGTTGCCAGGATACAAGATGGTGTCTGTCATAAGTGGATTTCCAGAGACCATGCAGACCAGAGAAAGGAGAATTACAGACCCCAGCCATGACCTAGGAAAATGGAAAGGTGTTGTCTAAGTCTGGATTTTTATGCATTCTTGCTGATTATATTGCTTTGTTTTATGTCTGTGTTATAGAAAGGTTAATGTGTAAACTAATGGTGTAATTGCCTATAGGTTTCTTGATGTGTTCTATACATAGATTTTTACTGTGACTGTATTTCTATGTTTTGCAAGGACTATTTCAGCTGCCTGTAATGAGTCCAATAGTCAGTTTAATAATAATAATACAAGTTTTTCATGTGCACATTTCCATTATATTGTAGTATCTTAGTCTATCTATTGAGCCATATCATACAATTTACCTGTATATTTTAATTTTCCTCTTTGTCAGTCAAGAAAGGAAACTATTGGTCACTGAACATGATGGTATATTTACAATATATCACAAACGCCTGAGAAAGCTTATGTGTTTATAAACTGTTTAGCAACAGAATTAGAACAATACAATTGATGTAATGTTATAACCTTGGTAGACCTTAACCTTAGTAAAGAGAATACCGCAGGAAGGAAAAGTACTATACCTTAACCAAAGTAAAACTTGTAGGATAAGTATTCATAAATGAATGATTCATGTTTGTTCATGCAGACAGAAACTATCATTTGAGTGTTCTGCACTATGAGAAGAGCCAATTTATTATAACCAACTGTTTAGTTTATCTACTAGAGGGATTACATGTGAAATATTGTTCTTCTAATGTTTGTTTGATATTCTAACAGATGGGGTAATGATTGGGCTTTACAAATGAATAATTTTAATTAGAAGCCCATTGAATCTTCAACGATGCCTATGGAAATTCAAGCAAGATTCAAGAAGTTTTCTCCTTGCTGGGCAGAATTATGAACACTAGATTTGTATTTTTTATATCTAGGGTCGTGGAGGGTCATATCATTTGTATTTTTTATATCTAGTGTCGTGGAGGGTCATGTCATTTGTAAACGTTATTTAGAATATGGTGTCAAACAGAAGAGTTAGCCCGGTACTAAAGGTATGCCTAAGAAATTAATCTACTGCTTTGGTCCAATTTAATTTACTTTGTGAGTACCAAAAGCCTTTAGCTGGAAACAGGTTTTGCTATCAGATAGTCGCAAAACAAATAGTGCATCTATTTGGTGTTATTTCCACTTGGTTTTCCCTGAATATCTAGCCAACAAAGAGGCACTGGCAGTGGGTATCTAAGACTTTTTGTTGTGGTAGGCAATTAACAGTAGAAACATCAACAAAGAATCGGAAATCATTACAATATAATAAAAGAAGCATGTTTGTGAATTCCCTCCGTCCTACTGAATGGACAGGGCCTGAGCCTTTAGTGGCAATCAAAGCCTCTGAGTGCTATTGACGCGCGGGCGCGTCAATAAAAAACATTTTCATTCACTGCTCCATAACCATAGACATTAGAGGCTTAATTCTTCTTCCACGTCAACCAGAAGCCCCACAGTCGCGATCACAAAACCTCTAGTTGACAGGCCAGCGCGTCCGGGTCACATTTTTAGTTATTGCTCCGGAACGGTAGAAGTTAGAAGCTTTATTTCTTTTCCACGGGACATTCCGCAGCAAATAACAATGTCTCGTTTGTGTACTTTCCTAAACCAGAAGCCCCGCAATTGTGATCACAAATATTGATCACCTATAGTCCTTCAGGATTTCAGCAGCAGTCCTAACTAATTACACTTGATATTTTTCTGTTTTTTAGAAGTCTACAATACATAAAACAATCCAATGCGAAGTCTATCCATGTCACCCCCCTCCCCAAAAAAGAGCGAAAGAGCGAGCGCGCCAGGGGTAGAGGCGCGTGTCGCACTTACCATGCTCCCAGTAAAGTCATTATGCGCTTGGATTGCATTGAAGACGCATTCAGTTGCTTCAAGCAATTGTTTTGAGGAAAAATAAATGGCCAAACGGCGTAAGAAGTGGAATAAATGATTATGGAGAGCGAGGATAGTGAAAATGGGTCTGAACATTCAGACGATGAAAAGTATCAGGACGGAATCGAACTATTTGTAAAATAGTGTAAGTGTAGCCTAAATGCTATTCTATGATAATGTTTATTATTATTTATAAATTCAAAACCATTCAACTTGTAGTTATTCTGAACCCCTGGGGGTATCCAAATGTAATGTAAAACAGGCTACCTATTATATTTTACTATTTTATTTCAATTTAAAACCAAAATATGTGCACTTGCATTTTTACATTTGTCTGACTATTTCACATTATTACTCATGTAAGTGTCTCAAAAAATTTGTTTTCAATACATCCTTCATGTAGCTGAGGATCTGCAGAATCCCAGAATATAAAGCACTTCCTTCTACTATAAAGGATGACCATTTTAGAAGCCAAAATGTCAAGGTAGTGACAGGCGGATTTGAAAACCCTAGCTGTCAGAGGTTAAGCCGCTTCATTCTAGTTTAAAAGTCTAAGGAAATTAACCAGAAAAGGAACCAGGCAAGCCTAGTTAAGCCGGCCCGTGATTAGAAAGGATGAATGTAGTTGTCCCTGGCTGGTATCAACCTGTAGTTTCTTATGAGGCAGACTGGGTCTTTAACAATTATGCTATTTAAACAGCAGGAATACAACTTTTACCTCAGCCATTACATTTTTGCTGAAATAACATGATCTTTACGATCTTCACGTAAGTTTTTACATTGTCAGTACATCATTTAATTACGTTTCTGCAATGTCCTGAGCAGGTGAGGAAGATGTAGTCATGCAATTACCTTCGGACAACGTTGCCACAACGTTGTAAGAAGGTAATGTCACGACATGACCAATCCACTATGTCATGGTTGGTCGTGGTTACGTAACGTGTTTGCCGGGCCACTACACAGGCAATGGGAACTACGAGGAAATCAAAATTTAAATTAATGTAATAAAATGTACCCAACGCTCCTTGTGACCCAGACCAAAACATTGTAAGTTCTTTAGTTGGCTACTGGTATTGTCTTTTCTGGTGTGTTCCTCTAATGAGTGATGTACATGGATTTATTAACAGAGGACAAAATCAGTGAGCAGGTCTATTTTCTGACCAATGATGTCATAATTAATTTATTGTATGTATGCAATCTGTTTTCAAGGTCTTTAGCAGAATATGAATACACATCAAATGTACTGAATGTAACTGCTCAAATCAAATTTAGGATAGGTGGAACAATGAGTCATAATCTGTAGAAGCAATCAAGGCATTTATTACTTTTTTGATATCAAAAAGTTATGGGTAAGACAGAAGTCAGAAAAAACAGTAACAAAATCCGATATAGGTACATGAAATACCATTAACGAATACAGTGGTTAACATGAACAAATGATGAACAAAACCAGGAACAAACGTTTATTATTGATAACTCTTCCTTAATTATGATATACAAATGCTTAACTAACAATGTGTAATGTCATTTGATCATGTTGACAAAGGACATGAGCTCGTGTCATTTTAGAGAGCCTCCCTCTCTAACATCCACCAGCTCCGTGATGTCGTCATGGAGGAGTGAAAGAGGACTCCAGTGGCAACCTGTGAAGCTCTGGTGAGCTCCATGCGACAAGAGAGTTAAGGCAGTGCTGGAAAATAATGGTGGCCACACAAAATATTGACACTTTATGCCCAATTTGGAAATTTTCACTTAGGGGTGTACCCACTTGTAGTTGCCAGCGGCTTAGACATTAATGGCTGTGTTGTGTTATTTTGAGGGGACAGCAAATTTACACTGTTATACAAGCTGTACACTCACTACTTTACATTGTAGCAAAGAGTCATTTCTTCAGTGTTGTCACATGAAAAGATATAATCAAATATTTAGAAAAATGTGAGGGGTGTACTCACTTTTGTGAGATACTGTATATAAAGGACACTTACTACCATTGGCCAGTAGGTGGCAGAGAGATGTGGTCGCGTTGCATTGGGACTGTATTTGATCCAAACACCTGCACATTCTTGGAACTCTTGAAGGGAAAGCTATGTTATCTTTCTCATCATTTATCCTGTTTTCCAGGTCGGTAAAGTATGAAAGTACACTGGAAATTTCAATACAGTTTAATAACTCGCCTTTTATATGTTGCGGAGCTCCGCCCCCTGGAGGGCTTAGCTCCTATTGGTTTAGGCCGCCACATCCGCGCCGTCACTGAAAATTAGTTATGGACATGGCTCAGACAATCTGCCCCTATATGTACTGAGCATGCCCTACACTCACCCTCTCTTTTTTTTCAGCACTGTCTGAATGTCACTGGATTATATTGCACTACTTGTTATAAGTATAACTATTCCAGCCCCACATCCCGCTCGCCTAGATAGGAGGAAATGCCGGGCAGCGGGCTCAGTAGTTAGCATGGCGGAATCACCGGCTTCTCCTGAGACCCATTTCCATAGCGACGTGTCTGAGAGTTCTCGCTGGCGTAACGATGACGACGACAGTGTGCAAGCAGCTAAGCTACCTCATATGCAAATGCCGGGTTACCCCCTGCCTTTCACCGATTCGCTATCAGAGTTTGTGTGTACTACTTCTACCGTTGGGACTCCCTTTGATTCCCGCCCCCCATGGGCCGTGTCTCTCTCTTCTCGGCTGAGCACGGTGGCGGTAGGGGCAGAGACAGATTATGTGACATTTCTGAGAAATGCTCCTCAGCTACGCGCACTCCTGCTCTCACAGTACTACTGGGAATGGCGTCGTCATTGTATACTCTCAGTCTGGCACGATCAGGAAGGGCAACTCAATACAGTTTCACAAGCCTCCCCCTCCCTTTTTGGGAGTGGTGAAGATGGTGAAGTCATCACTGGACAAGGCGACTGTCCTCCTATCGGAAATAATGGAACTCCTGAATAAGGCTATAGCTGTGGTCCCGGAAAACCGAAAGCAGAGCGGTTTTTACTCCGTCTACTTCCTGTTCCCAAAGAGAACAGGCAGTGTGAGACCAATTTTGGACCTACAAACTCTAAATGAGTGCGTAACCAAATGGCCGTTTTGCATGCTCACCACGACATGTCTGTTGGAATCTGTAGTCCCGGGCGAATTTTGCACGAGCATAGACCTCAAGGACGCTTACTTTCATGTGTTGATCGTTCCTTGGCACAGGAAGTTTTTCCATTTCGCCTTCCAAGGCACGGCTTACGAATACAGAAGAGTGCCATTCAGTTACGCTCTGGCTCCGTGCACTTTCTCCAAGTGCGTGGAGATGGCAGACCGTTACGCAGACAGGGCACTGGAACCGTTACGCAGACAGGGCACTGGAACTGTTATGCAGACAGGGCACTGGAACCATTACGCATACAGGGCACTGGAACCATTACGCAGACAGAGCACTGGAACTGTTACGCAGACAGGGCACTGGAACCGTTACACAGACAGAGCACTGGAACTGTTACGCAGACAGGGCACTGGAACCGTTACGCAGACAGGGCACTGGAACCGTTACGCAGACAAGGCACTGGAACTTGTGGAAGATGGAAAATGTTCACGATTTATTAAAATAAAAACTTCTCAGAGTCTGGTATAACAGTTGATTATTTCAAGTTTAATTACGTGGCGCCACGGGAACAACCGTCACAACATCAACAGAGAATGAGTACATAGACTAGCAGAGTAACGTCATGACAGATGTTCTGATTATGCATTTCAAGTTTCAAGCTTATATTCTCTTCCAACAGTACAGATGACGGAATTAGCATTTGCGGAATGTACATACAAGGAATAGTAGCCACTATGAGGTAGTCTAAAATGCAAGGTTACACAAATAGCTCCAGGAGACATAGAAAATCATACAATTTCGGTTGCCCAGACAAGATATATCAATCTGGACATTTACTATATGGGGACATAAGTTAACTATGCTCTTCCCAATAAGGAATAGAGCTCTGTTCACCTGTAGGATGTAAGTAATAATAACCCCCTGCTGTTCGAGAGCTTCCTCCTAGAGAACAGTTTCTTATGGCGGTTTTATGGCACTGGCAGAGGCCTGTTTCTCTTACTGCTAAAAGAAGCCAAGGCCCTGCTCAGCTGACATTCCATTCATCACTGCCCCTGAACACAAAACACTGGCCTTAAAAGATAGTGACAGAGAGAGAGACAAGTCTTTCAGTATATGTGTAATTGATCAAGCAGAGTACAAAACCCATCTAATAAAATAATGAATAAATAAGGGTGATAATAAATTAATTTTCTACAAACTGTTACGCAGACAGGGTCCTGGCCTGTCTGGATGATTTAATGATCCTGGCCCTGTCAGCAAATCTGCCGAGGGCTCACACCATTCAGGTGGTGTCTCTATTGGGCGAAGAGCGTGCCAAGACTAGCCCAGCAGGTTTACTATCTGGATCTCTGACTGGACACGCACCTGATGAGAGAACGCAGAGCTCAGGCTCTTCTCTCAACCCTCGATCTATGTCGTCCACCATGTGTACGATCGGTCCATGCTCTCTCGGGGGGGGGGGGCAGAGTGAACTGGACACAGTTCTGTTGTGCTGACACACTTCCAAGATCTGATCAGGGACCGAGACGTGCTGATTCACTCAGACAATCGTGTCACGGTCTCTTACATGGTCTCTTTGCAATGGTCAGGGGGGAGTCAGGTCTCCTGCTCTCCACCTGTCAGCCACGCGCCTGTGGCTTTGGTCACATAGACACCTTCACTCTCTGTCAGTGGCCCACATTCCGGGCCATCTGAATGTGGGACTGGATCTGATGTCACGATATGGCCTTTGAGACGACAAGTGGCGTCTTCATCCCGACATCGTCTCCCTCATTTGAGAGAGATTTGGGGAAGCCCAAGTGGATCTGTTCGCATTGGGAGAGAACGTGCAGTGTCATCTATTGTTCTCCCTGAATCGTCGAGATCGTCCTCCTCTGGGATTGGACACGTTAGCGCACTGACCTTGGCCTCAGGGGCCTCACATTCCTGCCACAGCGCTGCATTTCTCGCCTGCTGGCTCGGGTGAAATTAGATGGACTTCACGTGATTCTCGTCACGTGGGCGATCTGGTACCCAGAAATGATACAGCTACTGGAGGGTCGCCCTTGGGTGATTCCTCATCGCCAGGACACGCTGTCTCAGACGGGGGGCGCGATCGAACGCCCCCCAACTCTACAAGCTTGTCATGAAGGATTTGCTGGTAACACTGTTTTCACTCATCCGTTGATTCGTCGTTTCTTTTTGGGCATGCATCGTCTGCGCCCAGTGGCCAGAATTGGTGCTCCTCAATGGCATCTGCCTAAAGTGCTCAGAGTACTCTGTAAGCTACCCTTTGAACCCTTGGATCTAAGCTCGTTAAGACTTCTCTCTATGAAGACGGCTTTACTCCATGCTCTGTGCTCTGCCAAGCGAGTGAGTAATCTGTGTGCGCCCTGGCTGTCTGTCCATTAATGGAGATTTGAGCAGTGCTATGTTACGACTGAATCCATTGTTCGTGCCCAAGGTTATCACAAGTTCTTAATAGTCAAGGGTGATCGAACTACAAGCCTTTCTTCATCCTCCCCATGGCTGTGAGGAGGAGGAGAGATTGCATCGTCTGTGCCCCGTTCCTGCATTGGCACATTACGTGGCGTGTACTAGAAGTATCAGGTTATCTCCTCAATTGTTTGTCCTCAAATGCTGTGCTGTGCTTTCTAAGCAGTGTCTGTCTCACTGGCTTTGCGACTGTATCACTTCAGTCTTTGAGTCCACTGGATCTGTGGTTCCGGAGGGCCATTGGCACCTTTTTTGTCTGAGGAGGCGTGTGTGTTTCTGTAGCCCAGCAGGTTTAGCGGTATCGCATCTGTCTCTTGATTCTGTTACCTGGGTTTGCTCCCACTTGGGAGTTTCATTATATTGTTTGTTATTATTATTTATTATTGTTTGACTTGCTGGTGCATGTTTTTACTGTAGCCCAGTTGGTCTAGTGGGACTCTTCCCATCTCCCATTTCTATGACCTGGGTTCCATTCTCCTTTGGGGTTTTGTTTTGTTTATGTTTCTAAGGTCTTCCCCTTACAGTCACATGAGCGTTCACGCCGTCTGTCTGTGATGAGGGTGCCTATTGTTTTTTACGCGGGTTTCATTAATATTAATGTTATCATCTTCGCGCTTCACTCCTTCCAGCTGGTGGCAGTAATTGTGAGGTGAGTGTTGTGTGTTCTAGGGCCAGGGGACAGCCTCTATTGGGGCGAAACCTTTGTGTGCCATGTCGGATTCTTTATGTGTCTGGCAGGGAGTACATCCTGGCTCGCTCACTCACTCCGCCATAAACCAGTAGGAGCTAATCCCTCTAGGGGGTGGAGCTCCACGACATATAATGTTAGTTACCAGGAATGTAACTCCGGATATATAAGTGGAGCGGAGCCCCCTAGACTTCATGCCCTGCCTTCCCCCTTATTTCCTGGCTGAAGAAATTATCGGGAGGGTGAGTGTACGGTATGCTCAGCACTTATAGGGGCAGGCATGCCCCGATTGGCAGAGCCATGTGCATAATAAATTTTCAGTGACAAACGCAGATGAGGCGGGGTAAACTACTAGGAGCTATAAGCCCCTAGGGGGCGGAGCTCCACTCATATAACCGGAGTTATATGTTGCAGTGTAAGGGTTAGCAATTAGCTAGTTTCTGTTAGCTGGCTTCGGCTGGCTTTGGTAGCCTCTTAAACCAGGCCTATAATGTCACTAGGCCAGGGAAATACCCAGAAGCGTCGATAGGACCACAATACATTCGGGGCTTTGCCCACCGCCCCGCCCGGACACAAAGTACAGGGCTTTGAATGTACATGCGGAAAATGACGATGTACACGCTAGCGGCCTACACGTCTACATTGTCATAATTTGCGATCGGAATTATAGATTAATAGATATGGGGCTATTTCTTTATTATTATTTTTTTTAGTCAATTTGAGATCTGGGGCTATTCATAAAAGATCCGGGGCTATAGCCCCGGGCGCCCAGGCCTAACGACACCACTGGGAATACCTATAGAATTTTTGCTGTTTTTGTCAGTAACGTCTCAAAATATGTTAAATCCAGTCAAATGCATTCCTTGGGAGGGGCTTATACAGGTGCTCATGAGAATAATGCCTTCAGTGCAACATTAGTTAGCTAAGTGAACGTGGCAGCAAAATCGCTAAATAAAACCACAATGAAATCTGTGAATTTATGTCGCATTTGTGGTGAACCATATAAGTCCATATGAAAAACAAACATAACCTTTTCCTAGATAAATCGTCGTTATTGCGACCGGACTACACACTCGCGTTAGAAGATATAATAGGACTGGTAACACTGAATGATGGGTTTTCTAAAGTGGTATGTGGCTCCTGTCGCAATCTTCTGTTAAAATATTAAAGGGTGGATGAGGTAGAAAGAATTAGCGCTTTGTGAGGGGAAAAGGCTTATTCTAAACTGAACGAAAAAAGGCGACAGTCTCAACCCCCAGATGTACCAAAAGATTTTTGCCTAACGAATTTTTTCATCCTCCACCTCATTTTGACCTGCTCATGCTGCTGCAGAGCCTTTTGCGCTCAGAACGTGAACCCGATCCTCGATGAAATCAGGAGTAACCACCAGTAACGTTGACCTGTCTGTTTTCAGTTTCAATAAATCACAATGCTTGATAAATTAAACTATCACCATTGCCTGTAGGAAGGCACGCCAAAACATCTATTTTTTCCAGAACAGCATTTAAGCAGAGAAGTTGTAATGGCTTTATTGACTCGATCTTATGACTAGAGCACAGTTTTTCCGAAACAGAATTAAGTTTTTCCTTCATCTTTGCTTCTTTTCTGATATGTTGCAACCTAGGTGAGAACTAAAAACTTTCAGGAAATGTGTTCTATCCAGTTTGAAGAGATAGTGAAACCACGCTAAGTCCACCTTCAAAAAGCCTGTGAGTGGAGATGTTTTTGAAAACGAATAGCCACTAGAAATCTTTTTTTAATAGGCGAGGTATGGCCTCGCGAGACTAGTTATTACCTGGCTTCAGTTAGCTGTATGCTAGCTCCAGTCAATTGTTTGTAAGTTTCGGTTAGCACTTAGCTTGCTTGCTCAGCCATGTCCAAGCACTTCGTGTTAACATGAAGGTAATTTGCACTTGTCTTATCCTTTTACTATATTTTACTACACTAAAGGTATTTTACACATACGTACAAAATAACTGTGGTATGAGCACTTCTTGAAAACTTCGGATGTAAAATGGGTTTGAGAAAATTACATTTAATTCACTGATTGATTGATGTGACTGTTTATTTCTTCCACAAGACTTGCCTGTTTCCAATTCCACTGCAAAGACATTACTCATCTCTTCCTTCATCATGTCCATGATCGTGTCCAGAGTGGTTGTTTTGCAAATTGTTTGTTTAGCCTACACTTTTAGTTATTCCTATCATTCTTGGTGCTATCACTAGTATTCTAACTAATACCAAATCATTAGTTTATACTCTGTTGGGCCGCTGACTAACCATTGAGCTGGAATAAAGCATTTATAACTGATACAACAGTATTAGGTAATTATTTATTGTCCCTTTAAGAAAAGTGATCAATTATCCTACCTTAACCATGATAAACTAATGACCCAGTGGTACAACATTTGTAATTACATTGTGTCACCTTAATTAAAGTGAGGAATTATCCTACATTGGCAATCACTAACTAATGACCCACTGGTAGCTCTAAACCATTAATAACTGATACTTCACCATTAGTTAATATAAATGAATGATACAAAACTATCATTATCTAGCCTACTTTATTAATAATGTATTGTAACATTTTGATTATATTATGAAAAGTTTATATTACTTAGCCTATTGTTCAGGTAAACAGCTAGCTGTGTGAATGGATGTCCTGTGTCAGCATGAACAAATTGACAGTATAAACTGTTAGTTAATGCATTTGTAAATCATTAATAAAGTAAGGGTTATCATTACTAACCGTTTATTTATGTCTTTATTCATCATTTGTTCATGTTAACTACCGTATTGGTTAACGGTAGTTCATGTACCCTTATTGGAAAGTACTACTGAAAAACCATTGGTAATCCCGGCTGAAGTAGTCCCTGTTCTGGTTTTTGTACAGGGTGTGTAGGTTTCCTGTCACTGTGGGCTTCACAGCACAGTAGTACAGAGCAGAGTCTGTCACTTCAGCTGAGAAGATCTTCAGATCCACACGGTTTTTATCTTCATTCAGGTTAACAGATATTCTGTTATTCATAGAATTTGGTGTATAACCTGAACCTAAGATGTACAGGAGGAACTCTGGCCTTTGTGCTGTGTCTTGACGATACCAATAGAAATAATCAGCAGCATTAGCTGTTCTGGAGTACTTGTAAGACAGGGTAACAGAGGTTCCCTCTAAACAGTATTCTTCATTCTTTAGTGGAGTGAGGTCCTCAGAACTGACATCTGAAAAGAGAATGGTGTCAATGCACATATATGAAATTTGATTTAAATCAAATGGACAAGTATGACCTGTCTGTATTTTATACATACCCATGATTTGGTTTTGGAACAGCACTAAATACAGCAACAACATGTTTGATGATTTGAGCCAAACTGACAGAAAGTCTCTGAATTTTTCTGCCTGTTTTTGTAATTCTCAGCATTTCTACCATAAGTCCCTCCTTAACAAACTGTAGATTGGTTACGTATGTATGACATGCAGGATGTCTGTTTCTTCGCATGGTTCTTGACAGGTGTCTGGAGTTCCTGCCACTATGGGCGCCATGCCACAGAAGTGCAGAGTTTTTTTTTTCACTTCAGTACAGATCTTCAATATAAGAGATCATTGGACATTCATGCAACGTATTGTTAGTAACCGTCAGTCTGTAGCTGTAAATGGTCAGCTGTAACTGTTCAGGATCAAGCACTGCAGCATAATCTTGATTAACCCAGAACTAAAGTCTTGCGTAATTGTTCAGGTGCTCCATGAAATTCTGGCTGGATGTTTTAACAGATGGGATCAGAACCGGTTCTGAAAGGAGGTCATCTTGGGGTGCCTACCATGTTTATCTTAAAGTGGGGAGTGAATGAGTGTGGATGTCCAGTATGATTGTTGAGGTGTTAAACAGTATGAGGTATTTAGCCTTTATGGCCAGTATCATGATCCACTTTTCTTTAACTTAAGAGTTTTATTCCTCATTACACCCTGATCTATTTTGCTTGAGTATTTATATGAATGGGAGTATACGATTTCATTGTCTTATTGTTTTGTTCCATATGTCTCCTCCCTCTGTCCTCCATACAAGTGAGGAGCTGAACCAGCAATAGAGGGGAAAGGTTTATATTTGAGTGCTGTACACAAGTCTCCTGGGTTCCATGTTGGAATTGGTGTATCCATGGTGAAGCCGTTCCCATGACCACCTGTTTCCAACCGGTATATGTTTTTATAAGAGTTATATAATTAAATCTCCATTTATGCTTTGAATGATACGTGGTCCTGAGTTTTTATTAAATTTTGTCCATGCAACAGAACGAGGACCTCTTCTAAAATGATCACAATGTTTATTGACCATGTCTCCCCTCACTTTCCAAAATTCAAAACAAGGCATTCTAATTTAGGATTTGTCCAAGGTACCAGAAATAATGCTGTTCTGTATCTCATATAAGCAATTGGTTCAAGACAGATCTACCATTTACATTTATGTATTCTGTTCACCAGAAATTAAATCCTTTTTATAGATTAACATTGCTTAGGCTAACTTGGAATTTGATTGTACAGCCCCTCTTGAAACTGACATGATATGTATGTTGACAGGTTTTTGTACAGTGTGTCTGGGTTTCCTGACACTGTGGGCTGCAAAGCACAGTAGTACAGAGCAGAGTCTGTCACTTCAACAGAGGAGATCATCAGATCCACACGTTTGGCATTTCTATCAAGTTCTATGGTGATCCCTGATGTTGTTGCAGGCATATGTTCCATAATCAATAAATCTGGTGATGATTTAGGATATTGTCGATACCATTGAAGTGTGTTTCCAGAGGTGTAGTTGCAAGAGAGTTGAACTCTGTCCTTTTCTGTAGCCAGTTGTACATCAGTGTAGGGCGTAATTACCTGTTCTGAACTGAGACCTGTAAAACACAACAGCAAAACTGAATTAATTTCAAATGCAGATGGCACAATATATTTTCAATGAATGACACAAATCCTCATGTCTTGCATTACTTTTAGAATATTGTATTTTAAAAAGACAAACACTGCAACAAAATCTTTTGTTCAACAAAATTACTTACCTATGAACTCAAAATAGAGTAAAAGTGAACAGAACAACATTGTAGATGACAGGATGTAGGATGCACGTAGATAGGAGGCTGAAGTTCAAACTGGGAAATCCAGAGAGGCGGTCAGTAGGCAGGCATAGGTCAGGATAACGAATAGACTTTTTACAGTACTTAGATCAGCCAATGGACCGCTCAGGAAGCGAAGGCTCAGTAGAGGTGCAAACACAAACAATACCACACAATGACTGACAGCAAACACAGAACTCATATAGGGGGGTAAACAAGACACAGGTGCAAACGATAATGGTAAATGAAAAGGCTACGTTCAAAATAACAAAAGAAAACAGGGCACATTCAAGACCAAACCAAAACCAAATACAAAACCTCACACCAAACAATGAATTTTCTTCAGGATTGCTTGTGTCACCCTTCTTACTCTCTTAACTTTTTCCTCTCCATTATTTATTATTTTCTTCACTTGTCTTCATTTCCTTCTCTTTACCTTTCCACTTCACTCTTCTACAATCTCCTCCCTTCACTCTTTTACTCCCTTAATTTTTCCTTATCACTCTCTTCTCCTTCCTCTCAAATCTTTAATAATAAATAGCACACTATTAGATAAAATACTTTGGTTAACAGATCCCATCGTTGGCCTAATTTTTTTATTTTATCTCAAAAACATTGTTTGGAATAATAAATTGGCAGGCTCTGTAATCATAACTTTACCTTTCCTCCTCCATCTCCACTCTTATTCCTGTCCAGTCTTCTTCTCCTTTCTCTCCTCTCTCTAACAGAAAACATTATGCAAATGTTATCCATGAAAATTTCTAAATATATTTTCACACTTATTATAATGCCAAACCACTAAAATTCTGATTTACAAATAAATAGTCTCATAATTAACTGGGCATTAATTGTGCATTAATTTAATATAATCATATTTTCAAAATAGCCCGTCCACTGCATGTTTACATGTGAACATTTCTTAACGTAGCCATAATGACAGTAGCTAGCTAACCTAGCTAGCTAACTTATTCTACATTGCTAATGTTTGCTAGCATAGCCTATTTAAAACCTTATAGAGCAGATCATCTATCTATTTAATTAATTGTGACATGATAACATCACTAGTTAGCTAGTATCTCAAACTATTGAAACCTTGTTTGAAAAGACATTTGTGCTGATGTTATGGATTCACTTGATACTTGCTAGCTTCTGGCCGAGTTTTCCATTTCCACAGAAGTTTTCTCTAGCGCGAGCAAGTAGCTAGTAGAACAATTAATGAAGCTGCTATATAGCAAGCAGCCCCTTGGTTGGCCAAAACAAGCACAACACAATTGAGACATCAGCGGGTAGACTCTACTGCCCGGTCTTGCCACATAAAATATTATTTCTCTTTGCGGTCTGTTTTTAACGCAGAGTTAAAAAGGGGAACATTTCCGGGGACCACTCCAGCCGGGGACAGGCCACCAACCAAAAACAGGGACTCTCCCCGGAAAACGGAGATGTCTGGTCTCCCTACCCTTGCTCATGAATGTAATTTCTGGACATTTGTATTATAAAAAAATGAGCCAGTGTTTTCTTTTCGACCATTGCAATGAAATGCTTGAATTTTGCCTGAATGTTTTGAACAATATACCAGTCTGGGATTTTCTCATCATTGTCCGATTCATCTTCCGAGTCAGAGTGTCATGGCATCATTGTCCTCCAAAAGCAGTCTCTCACAACTTGTTCCCACTGATATTTGTTGATAACACCAGAAAAAGTAATTGCAGCGATGTGGTTGACAGCTCAGAGCAATGCTATCACCGTTATCCATTTTTGAAAAACCAGGGGTTGCAATTGTACTAAGTACTCGTATTATGACAGCAGCCGGTGACTTTGCAGACCAATCAGTACTCAATAAATCAGCATGTCCATCCCCTTTAATTACCTCAGCAAATCACGTCTAGCAGGAAGAGTCCATTATTTTCTGCTGGTTAAACAGGGCTTTTAGTTATAATTTTTGTAAGGATTTACATTTTGCATACTAGTTTATTATTATGGCACATGAAAGTTAACTTCTTCAAGAAGGCATTTCTGCAAGACAAAATATCACAGAACATGTTTTTCTTCTTACAAATGGCTTTCCTGAAAAGTAGTGACATGCGACTCGCCCCCTGCCCCGAAATAGTAGCGGCAATGGGGGGAATCCAGGTGTGTGTATTGGTAACTTACATGTATCCCATATACGGTGATGAATAGTGTCAACTCAGTCTATCCATGCCTAATTTTTGTATTTTATCTCAAAAACATTGTTTGGAATAATAAATTGGCAGGCTCTGTAATCATATCTTTACCTTTCCTCCTCCATCTCCACTCTTATTCCTGTCCAGTCTTCTACTCATTCCTCTCCTCTCTCTAACAGAAAACATTATGCAAATGTTATCCATGAACATTTCTAAATGTATTTTCACACTTATTATAATGCCAAACCACTAAAATTCTGATTTACAAATAAATAGTCTCATAATTAATTGGGCATTAATTGTGCATTAATTTAATATAATCATATTTTCAAAATAGCCCATCCAATGCATGTTTACAAGTGAGCGTTTCTTAATGTAGCCATCATGACAGTAGCTAGCTAACAAGTGGTCCTCAGACCCCTACACAGTCTGTTAATCATCCAATCACATATGTGTACCCTACATGTATCTCATATATGGTGATGAATAGTGTCAACTCAGTCTATCCATGGGACAGTCACACACACAATCTTTGTATAGGGCCCTTTCTGTAATGGGGACCAGAAGTTGTACTTTGTTTTCTTTGTGCACTATGAGTCAGTACTCCCATGCATTGTGTCAAATTTAATCACATTATTTTTCCTAAACATAATCTCACAACCACCTGTCTCTTCTGGTTGCGGTTTCCAATTGGATGTGGACTGGTCAACTAACATAGGGCAGATGATTTGTGTTGATGACTATGTTGTCTTTCCCATTGGTTTTGATGGTACAAATCTAGGTATGGAGGGCCAAACAGGCCTTAAAATGGTCACCTCTTTTCCTGCAAAACTTCATGGGCTCGTTCCATGACGCTCTTTCTCGCAGCAAGGATCCCAAAGAAGTTCTCGGAAATTCTTCTGGCTCTGGAATGTCTGTTATTGTATGTTGTCTTGCCGTCTTCAATGTGTTTTGTGTACCAGTCTTAAATCAATCTTTACCCCCCAAGTGATCTGTGAGGATTTGATTTGTATAATATCATAATACAGTGTAACTTCCACCTTGTACGAGAGAACAAGATGGAGTTATTAACATTTTGCAGACACCTGTGAAATCCAGACCTCCTAGTGTCTACAGTGTACTGTTACAGAATAGGGCCTTGTATAACTGTGTTTACATTGGACCAGATTACCTAAAAGAGGCAAAACTACAACTTCTGTATTATCTAGATATAGTCCCATCAGTTGTGACAAAGATAGCGGCGCATGTGCATTGCATGGCTCAGTGTTTACCCAGTTTTTGCAAATTAACTGTAATTTACTTAATAGTTCTTAGCTTATTCACTCAGTACAGCCTAGCATGCACTCGATATAGCCGACAAGAACTCCTGGACACCAGAGCACAATGCACAGGAAGAGTTTTTGACAACTTTCACCCTCCACCGGAGATCGTAAGGACACCCGGGAGATGCTATTCACATTGCTTACTAGTGGTGCCCGGAGGCAGTGTCGGAATCGTAGAAAAGCGTGGGAATGTGGAGGCACCCGGGCCAGGCTAATGCTAGCCCCCATTGGCCTTCACTACCAAGCCTTTTCCTCGCTAACGTGCAGTCACCGGCAAACAAAATAAGACAGAGTCATCCAGCATAGGAATTTCCCGACGGCCACGACCGCCATGGCCATCTTTGCCCTTCACTCTGGCTGTGATGCCCAGAAAATCATTGTAAGCCTAAAGGCCACAATGGCCTTTGTGCCTGTGCTGCTGTCAAAATTTTGCAGTCAGCCGTCGGTTGGTTTCTAAGTTTGTTTGTAGTTCACAACTGAGAACAACCACAATAACGGACTAAATGCAGGTAAGCAAGCTAGCTAGTTATTAACCAATAAATAGCTGACTTAGTGCTTAACTGAAACTCCGTTTTAGAAGGTGCATTCATGAGCAACTGGGAAGTGGGAAAGTTCCGACCTCAAGTGGGAGAATACCGGAGAATACACCTGAACTTTTTTTGAGAGCTCAGAGAAGTATCGTTAGGTTTGACAATTACCACTGTAGACATGGCAGCGTTTGTGGTGAAAATGTTAAAAACAAAAATTACTTTCTTCATGCACAAATAAGTCACTGCATTTGTTTATTTAGGTCGTACTCATAAGCAAAGGTGATTGTGATTTTAAAGAATACTTCGCTGTTTAGTTTTGTGTAACTGGGGTAATGTTAGCCTGCTGGCTACACTTAATGTTACTTAACTGTCACTACTGTTGTATGTTTGTTGTCGTCATGTGAACGCTGCTAACTAAAACTTCTGAAATTAAACACAATGAGTTTAAAGGATAGCCTAGTTATAATAAGTTATTATTCCAAGTATGATGTTCAAAAAGTGAATAATATATGTTTTTATGTCATGCATGCTTTTATTCTTATCAGCATTTCAAGTTGTTTATTTGTAAGCTCCAAATACTCCTAGCTATTTCACTCAATAGCCTTTGTGCCCTGGCATGTGGCCTTTGTGCCGTAAACATTTTTGTGACACCGAAGGGAGGTGGCGGAGGTTATTATATCCTACATCCAGCGGGCCACCAGCTTTTGCCGCTTTTCTCCTGATCTCAATTTGCATCAGCAAATTTGCAACTCTGGCGGCTTTACACCAGTGACCCAACAGCTGTACGCTGGTGGCAAGCCGCTGAAGTGAGGGTGGGCGTTGTGATGTGCCTAGCTCATTTGTAGTCTTGCCATTTTCTTGACATGATTTATCTTTGTCTCATTCTTTTACATCACAAGAACCTGGCATTTTAACAGGGGTGTGTAGACTTTTTATATCCACTGTAGCTACAGGTGAGTTCTGTTCTGCATTATTACAAATAACTAACGTTAAGTGTTGTTAGGCTTCTGATTAAGAACGTCACAACGTTTTGTATTAAACAATGACTGTTTGCAATATTCTATTAAAATGCTAAGTCTTTAGTCAAAGTCACTGGTAGCTCACCAGAAGTTCTAAACCACAGACGGCAAAATAGAAAGTGAATAAGCTTGGTGAATAAGGTGGGAAAAAAAGCAGAGTTGGCCTGAGATGAAATACCTAACCCTTGTGTTTCTTCGTGTATCCACAGGTTTGGTAGCTTACTATTTTGTGTTTCGAAGTTTATCCTCAAGTTCTGTTTTGTGCTTCTTTGCATATCAAAAGTTGAACAGTTGTGTTGTTCTTATTCCTCGTAACTTATATCAACTGGTACGTAACGTTAGCTAAATCGTTCTTTGTGTAACGTTACCCACATGTGCGATAGCTAACTTGAAAGTAACACTGTCTGTTGTTAGCTAGACTAGCTGAACCTGCACTACAACTGTTACTTGTGAGTGTCTTTGTGTATCCACAGTGCTCATTAGCTAGCCGATGTCTTATTGTTACGCATGTAGGTACCCTGTATGCGTGTTTGTGTTTTTTCCCCTCCTGACTTTTCCCCAGGTGTCCCTTATGTTCCTGATTATGCTCGTTGGTGTTTCCCACCTGGCAGTCATGAGTGCAGCGCCTGACTGCTGAGGTGGACCAATCAGTGGACAACCCTCCTAATTCCTTTTTCCATTACCCAATCACATCACACATCCCTTGTTTAAAAACCCAGTCAGTTGG
>JACXGI010013105.1:0-21443 GCA_016801175.1 Esox masquinongy | reverse complement strand
GTAGTGGGAAGGTAATGTACTCATACTTGTGTCTACAGTATGTAGTGGGAAGGTAATGTACTCATACTTGTGTCTACAGTAAGTAGTGGGAAGGTAATGTACTCATACTTGTGTCTACAGTAAGTAGTGGGAAGGTAATGTACTCATACTTGTGTCTACAGTATGTAGTGGGAAGGTACAGTATACTGACGGTGTTCCATACACATTTCCCCTTACCGCAGCGTTGAAATGAGGCTGCAATGAAATTTGACTTTACCTAATGTGTTCTTTTCATTTCCAGTGACTAATTCCCTTTTATGAACTCACCTCCTGCTAGGTCCTCCTCCAGCAGCTTGACCTGCAGACGAAAGATCTTCTCCTGAAGGTCACACAGGGAACTCTTCATCCTCTCCCGCCGTGTCACCATGTAGCACAGGTTCCTCACCTGCCAGACACAGAGAAACAAGTTTTACACAGCCCATTTCACCCCATTATAGCACCCAGGCTGGATCTACAGCAGACAAAAATCTCAGTGAGACCATCTAAATCCCATCTCTCTCTCCCTCCAAGAGTAGAGCCACTGGAGCTTTAGTCTAGACTCCGAGCAGGCCAAATTCTCTTAGCAGAATCCTCCCACCCAACACCCCATCAAATCACTACTTTCCTATGTTTTTGTGTGTGTGTGTGGGGGGGGGGGTCTTATTTGGCAGTGGGACAACATGGTTGGCGGAGGAGCAGAGTGTCTGTGTGTTTTGCAGAACTTCAGTGACTACCTCCACCTCTGGGATCTCTCTGGTAGGGCCATAAACCACAGTGGAGTAGCTACCAGCAAACCAGGCCGAGTTTGGCTACAAGCCAGGGAGAGGATACACACACAAAAACACCAGGGTTTCTGTTTGCCGGCTTTAACCAGACAAAATAAAAACAAATAAATAGAACTTTGACCACTCAAATTGTCAGATATGAGTCTGGCAAAGCTGCTGTTGTCACAAACACACATTTCTTAATTTCCCTGAAATGGTTGGTCACATTTTGCCCACATGTCTAACCTAGTATTTTCATACATTTTCATACTTGTGTATGTTAGTTATATAGCATTAAATATTGTGCCAGTGTCATAAAAGATTTATAATGTGCTTTGTTTATTCAAGCCTATCTGAACTTGTTTTGTTGATCAAAAAGAATCGTCCAGAAACTGCACATCACCAGACGAGGCATAGCTGTTGGTATGGCAAGACGGCATCACCTAGCACCAAAGCACCAGCTTCCATGTGTGTCCTACTTATCTAAATGAATAGGTAACAAAAAGAAACCCTGATATCCCTTCTGTACAGCAGCCATCCTCACAGGGAAGCAGGTCCCAGGCTGCCCTAACCAATTTTCTAACCTCATGTATAATGATTTAATAAAATGTTTTATACCCACTGTGCTCCTGGGAACTTTCAATCCATGGCTTGGTTTTTGCTCTGACCAACAACAACTTTCAATCCATGGCTTGGTTGTTGCTCCGACCAACAACAACTTTCAATGCATGGCTTGGTTTTTGCTCCAACCAACAACTTTCAATGCATGGCTTGGTTTTTGCTCCGACCAACAACAACTTTCAGTGCATGGCTTGGTTTTTGCTCCGACCAACAACAACTTTCAGTGCATGGCTTGGTTTTTGCTCCGACCAACAACAACTTTCAATGCATGGGCTTGGTTTTTGCTCCGACCAACAACAACTTTCAGTGCATGGCTTGGTTTTTGCTCTGACCAACAACAACTTTCAATGCATGGGCTTGGTTTTTGCTCCGACCAACAACAACTTTCAGTGCATGGCTTGGTTTTTGCTCTGACCAACAACAACTCTCAATGCATGGCTTGGTTTTTGCTCTGACCAGCACTGTGAACTGTGGGACCTTTTAGAGACATGTGTGCACCTCTATAAATCATGTCCACCCACCTGAGTTTACCACAGGTCGACTCCAATCAAGTTCTACAGACAAGGATGATCTACAAGGATGATCAAAGCGCACAGGACACAACTGAGCTCAAATCTGAGTATGTTAGAAAAGGGTCTGGATACTTATAAACATACATTTGAACAGATCTCTGAAAACACTGTTCATTGTTTGTCTGCACAAAAAAATGTTTTAAATTAAATTAGTTGATTCCTCTTTTTTATTATGAGGTGTAGTGGATTTCTGCATGTTTGTCTGCATGTTTGATCAATGTGAAAAAATGAACTACAAATGAGAAGAGTGAATAATGAATCACAATATCGAACTGCAATACTGAGTATACTGCAAAACAAAGAATGAATAATATTGTACTGTAAGGTCCCGGGCCATTCCCACCCTTAGTCTGAATACTTTCCAGAGGCACAGTAAGAGATAACATTTCAAATAATTTGTCACTGTCACACACCCCGCAGGGTTGAGACACAGCTATTCTGGACAGTTTTACACTACTGATTTATGATGACCTGGGTTAAGTTAATGAATGCCAAACCAACCACATACCCACACAGAACTAACAACCAATGCAGACCAACCGAACACATCTCTCCCATCATGGATAGTTTCTGAGTCTTTGAAATTGCCTTTAATTAAACCACTTAAAACAAATAGTATAAATAAAAATGTGACACGGATGATCTTAAGACATATAGGCCTACCTCAAACATCCCCTTGCTTTCTAAAACATTACATAATACTGTAGCCCAACAGCTGACATCACTTTTAAACTCCAAAAGTATCTTTGAAACATACCAATACTGTGTTAGACCATTTCAGAGCCCTGAAATGGCACTGGTTAAAATATTAAATTACTTCTGCTGTCATTTCACCATGGTCATGTCTCTATTCTTGTTCGTTTAGATTTGACACTATGGATCATGCTATATTCATTAGGAGGTTAAAAGACTTGTCTGATTTACTACTGGAAAAGCTCTTAACTGGCTCAAATCATTACTTCCTGAGCGGCATATATTTGTTCAGTTGGATCATCATTAATCTGAACAAGGTTGAATGTGTCTCTACTCAAGGATCTGTGCTGGGACCCCTTTAATTTAACCCTACCTGTACAGATCTGCCAGTCTTGAGCATCATAGTTGATGAACACTGGATTACAACCAACTTCTGGCTTTTAAAGTCTGTCAAAAGAGAAAGTATTCTATTTGTATGTTTCAAACCTCACGGTGAACATTAACGTCTGGTAACGCCAGCACTGAATAATTTCCACATAAAATGGCAATCTAAAACAGCACTTTTCCAACAGGAACATTTCCAGAATTACTTCGCTCAACCAGATGCAGAAAATGTTTTCCATACATTTGTTTGATCTACATTAGACAACTGTAAAGCCCTCTTTCACATCTGCTCAGACTATCTATTTTACCCTTATCTTACCAGGTAATTATAACTGACAGGACCTTTTCATTTTCAGCAACAACTTGGGAACAATTACAGTTAAATGCTTTGCTCAAGGACAAAACGACAGATTTTTCACCATGCCGGCTCGGGGATTTGATATGAAGGTTACTTTTGGCTACTGGTTAAACGCTCTAATTACTAGGCTCCACTGTGGGCCCAAATAAAAGGCTAACTTGTACAGAAATTAAAATGGGGATATTTGTCAGTTTAATCACTGAGGAGGCCAAACTAATTTCACTACAACTTGTTGACAAGAATACATGTAAGCATAATCTATATGTGCTTTTCGTCAACGTTATGGCCCACTGGTCACAGGTAAATTAAAATGCTGTTAAATTAAAATGATGCTGGTCAAATGCCATTTTTCTAACATAAACCCTGAGGCAAACCCTGATAGCCAAAAACCCTCACAACTATATTAACGCGCACGCACACACGCCGCTCCTCGTGTGTCTTGTGTCAAAGCACATACGTCCTGTGTGTTTATCTTCCCTCCAGTGTACTGTGTGTGAGTCAGCTCTTTATTAATGTATCTTTTCTAATTTTCCTGAGAGTTGGAGTGACTAAGGCTTAGTCAAAGTGATGGAAAAGCAGCGACGGGGGAGAGGGAGATATGGCTGAGGGAGAATGAGAGATACAAAGAGACAGAGACCAACACAGAGGAAAGAGAGAGAAAAACAGGCTGAGACCAACACAGAGGAAAGACAGAGAAACACAGGCAGAAACCAACACAGAGGAAAGAGAGAGAAACACAGGCAGAGACCAACACAGAGGAAACAAGAGAAACACAGGCAGAGACCAACACAGAGGACAGAGAGAGAAACACAGGCAGAGACCAACACAGAGGAAAGAGAGAGAAACAAAGGGAAGGAGACCGAGGCAGAGAGAGACAGAATGACAGAGTGAACAAGAGAAACACAAACGCAGCAAAGGCACGAAGTAGGATGAAGATTACTGTGCTGTCAGCCTGTCCATCAGTCTGTCCGTGTTGTGTCAGATGGATGGTACACCATGGCAGAGCTGGGGAAACTTCAATCCTCAACGAACAAAGACAGCTTCTACAACAGACAGGTGTTGTAGAAGCTGTCAGCGATGGGATCATGTCTAACCAATCCGAGTATCAGCGCCAATTGCGCATTTTTAAATGTTACTTTACCCATGAGTCTTTGGGCTACGGCCAAATCAGATTCTGGCACTAATTATACAGAACCCATTGATTTCATTGGACAAATCACAACGGTCAGATTGTTAATGTGATATATAGAAATAGTTTTGGAGGTACTCAGGTGACCTCACGGAGAAGACACAAATGTGGGTGGGCATGGTGCTCTGTTTGGCCGAAGCATGGAGTCTGAAACTGAAACAACCAAACACTGTGCCCCAATGTATTCCACTGGGGAATCAGACGGGGTGTTTCCTCAGTAGAACACATTGCTGCTTTGTGGACTGGGAGACCCAGAGGGCTAATGTTTCATATTGCTCCTGCTAGTTCCCTGAGATGTCTGGTGGACAACTATCTACTATTTTTGAGTAGGACATAAATAGATTTACATGGGCCACAATGTTCACAGTATCTGTGCTTGATTATGAATGTGGAGGTCAGACTGTTTTCAACAACAAGTAACTCTCTGCCCCTTAGCACAGATAGAGGAATCGGGATAAGAGGCTCCAGGGCCCACACAACAGGTATGCTACATACCAAAGACATTACCTATAAACCCTTCCAATTCACCCTCTTTACCACTCTCTCCCATAAAAACGTACAGACTATTCTCACTCTCCAATAAAGACTGAAACACTATCCTCACTCCCTTCCTCACTCTCTCCAAAAGACTTACAGACTATCCTCACTCTCCAATAAAGACTGACAGACTATCCTCACTCCCTTCCTCACTCTCTCCAATAGACTTACAGACTATCCTCACTCTCTCCAATAGACTTACAGACTATCCTCACTCTCTCCAATAAAAACATACACACTATCCTCACTCCCTCACTCTCTCCAATACAAACGTACAGACTATCCTCACTCCCTTCCTCACTCCCTCCAATAAAGACTTACTGACTATCCTCACTCCCTTCCTCACTTTCTCCAATACAGATCATCCTCACTCTCCTATACAGACCATCTATTAATTTGTTTTAAAAAGAACATTGTGCCAAATGATGAAATAAAATAAAATATATAATAAAATATAATGAATAAAACACTTGTACTTAATCCCTGAATAGATTTAGTTTCATCAGATGGTTCACAGCGATAATCAGCAGATTAATCGATTATCAAAGTGGTTAGTTGCAGACAGTGCACTGCTGTTCATTCAACCTCCATCTCCCCACTGATCTCACTCCATATTAGAATCACATATCTCAACTTTCCCTCGCTCCTTCCCCTCACACCACCTCATCCTTCCCGCCTCTTTAATACGACACGTACAAACACACAGAGATCATAAGAAAGAGATCGAGTGAGCAACAGAATGAGAGAGAGACAGTAAGCTAGAGAGAGAGAACACACACATTAGCGGTGTGATATGTTGGCTAAACTCGGCCACCTTCTCTTCTCTCAGTCTTTATTGGAGAGTGAGGATAGTCTGTACGTTTTTATGGGAGAGAGTGGTAAAGAGGGTGAATTGGAAGGGTTTATACACTAGTGCACTACGTAGGGAAGAATGTGAAGCCCACCTGACTGGCTTAGTTGGTAGAGAATGGCACTTGGAACGGCAGAATTGGGGGTTTGATTCCCGGGGTTCACCATATGTGAAATGGCTGCACCAATGACTTCGTCATTGGGGTGTACAGTTTCAGATAAATGGCATTTATTACTATTACTAAAACAACAGACTAAATGTGGAGCTACTCTGAAGCATTACAGTGAAGCTGACATACTTAAGGCACCCATGGGGGGGATAAACAGCTTTTAGCCAACCAGCATTCAGAATCGGAACCACCCCGTTCATAATGCAAAACTAAAGAGAAGAGCACGGACGGGAAAGAAGTAGTAAAAATCACACTATTTTTTCTGTATCATCTGATATTGATAAATATAATTTAGTGCATAATCAGTATGTAAAATTCAGGTCATTTTCTGTGAAACAACTGTTTGCTAAAGCCAGACTGTTCAGTACATGCAAAATAACACCATTAGTTTATCGATTATGGATTGTATCTCTCAAATTAAAAGCACTGAACTGCTAATGACTTCACAATGCTGGAGAACCTGAGCTATTTTTACTTTTTACCCTTTCATGTTCGTTAACGTTTTGTAGGTGATTTCTCTGGTAAGCGGCATGACGACGTAGGGCTAGAATATATCTAGTATCAAATTTCACTCACAACATCAACTGTCTGTTATTGCTGTGACGCTTACTACAGTAACTTAAAACTTAAAACTCCTCGAAAGTCTAGCACCATAGTGGAGATTTCTGATAACACTCGCGGTACATTTTGGGGCAGTATTTTTTAAATGTAATGCTAAATTAAAACAAGCCAAGCAAGCAGTTTTTTAGACAATATACAGTTGGCTAGCTAGGTATTTTCACTGAGGAGCAGCTGGTTCTGCCAGTAACACCATTAGCTTCAGCTAGCTAGCTAGAGAGGGCCTGATGTCGCCTGACTTCCTCTGCACCAATAGCTCACATATTTTGCACAACATTAGTCTTTGACTGATTTCAAAAAGCCACACCAAATCACACATTTATCAAAAAAAGTTGTCAGTTAATATCGTTTTCCTAACATGATAATAATTTATATCGTTCCATTGCCCAGCCACAGACAGCAGTGTCCACTGGACACTTGGATGCCATCCTGGAGAAGGAGATGGAGGAAACATCTCCCCACAGACAGTCTACATGGGACAACTTCAGCTAGGATAGATATTACATTCCCCTCAGGGAAACGTGTCAAAATGGCAAGAGCAGATGGGAGTCAACGAGTACAGTTGATGAGTGCGTGGGTGTAGATAACTACATCAGCCATTGAGCTCCAACAATAGGACACTATCTGAATTTCATATGAACTATAGACCAAACTAGTCATGGAAAATACTAGCCAAGAACATGCTGTAATGCCATCCACTATGCAGCTCTGCCTGATCGCTAAAGCAGACACAGGAAGAAGTGCAGCATCATAACTTGGGTCTTGGGGATGTAAAGACATACAGCTCACTCACACTCAACCTGCTGCTAGTTCTCTGAACATAACAGCAGACAGACGCAGTGGGGGTGGTGGGAGGGACAGAGTGGGAGATGCTGTGACTTGTCAACACACAAATCCAGCCTGCCAAAAGCCCAAGCTCCACATATCAAAAGACACACTGGGGATGGTGGGGGGGTGGGGGGGGGGCCTGAAAATTGGGTCAGAGAGACAGACAGCCCAGACTGTTGCAGCTGGATACGGTAGAGTGAGTGAGGAGGCTCGTGAGACGAGCTTGGTAGAATCATCTGCTTCTCAGAAGAACACCAAGCCAGGAGAATATTAGCTGCTGTCAATCACTCCCTGACACTAGGCCCAAGCACAGCTCAACAGGCATCTATGGAAACGTCCTTGTCCAGTGAGTGTTATCAGAATGTTTGGACTGCCGTGACGCACATGGCTGGTATCTGTCTGGAGATCTTCCAAAAGATAATGTAACACTTCTGCTCTTTTCAGTTGGCCTATTCACACAGACAGCCAGTGTCCAAAACAGCAGCTGATTATTAAAATAGTGCACTTCTATTGACCAGGGCCCAATATAGGAAAGTGCACTATATAGGGAATAGGTAGCCATGTGGAACACACAGCCTGCTTTTCCAAGCCCTCACCAAGGTTGTATTTGGATGTAATTAAAGTGAAAGCAGCAGCAAAGTATACTATTTGTAATGGCTAACCTGTCTAGATCAAGCACCGGTTATGAAACAAGCGGTTCTGTCAAGGCCCTCAGTCTCTGAGGATTGCAAACGTTATAAGTCAAAATGCATTGAGTGCGCAAAAAAAAAAACTGTGAAGCAAGATTACAAGTTGTCAAAGGTGTTCCTCACCACCTTTAAGGCCAGTATGAGCATGTGTGCTGGTGTGTGCGTCATTACAGTATCGGGAACCAGAGTCTGTGACTAGAGGAGTAAATGCCAACCACATGGGGAGCACAAGGAACTGCTCTACACCATATATTCACCTTAGCAGCTAGACAGCATGGGGAGGGGTCTGTAGTGGACAGATAGATCACATTTAAGTATTTTCATCTGCACCTAAGGCCACTGTGATGCACTATGAAAACGCAATTCCACTGATTGATTGGCTGACCAAGGCGATTCGCCTGGTAGCATCTTCTAGTGTAGGCACAATGTAGCATTTCCATTAGTCTGTTGGAATCCTACATATTGAAAGCATAATCCATTAGCCAGTTAGCATCCTCCAATGTGGGAGGACAGCCCATTGACCTGTTAGTGCTGGGCGATAAATATGATAATGTATGTCATTATAAATTGCCAGAATAGATGCAATAATGATAAACAGAATGACTTGGTTTTGATGTATTTATTACCAATTACTACCATTATATTATTGTAGTTATTCACAATCACACGTAATAGCAAATACATAAAAATTCAATACACAAATTTCCCTAGTATAGGCAACATTAATGAACAATATAAATGAAGAATAAATAACACGGCATGTGTTTCATTAATATTGTTCTGGAATTACAAACATTAATGAAATGCATGCCGCAGGATTTTCACCTTCGATAATAACCTCCACGATACATACCGGTTTAGCCTCCACCACCGTTAGCAAACTAGCTTCTTCTAGTTTTAGCGTATTAGCCTCCTTCACTGTTACCATGATCAAATCCTCCACTATCAGCATACTGGCATCCTTTAATGTTAGCATGCTAGCATCCTCCAGTGTTAGCACTCTTCACTAATGGAGCATTACAGGGAAGTTCAGCACCACACTCCCCACACCAGGAAGGATACGAGTTACTCAGGCTGAAATCTGCAATACTCCTGCAGGAGAGGCATCACACAGCTGAGTGATAAAATTTAATTGAGCGATTTTATTGCCTCACTAGTCAGGGGGTAAGTGAGAAGTCTTGAGAAAGATATTTAGAAATCCACACAGGGCGCTGAGCTGTTTAACAGAGATGAATCCTGAGTGATTTGAGGGGCTGGCTGGGATCCTGAGGATCAGTCAGATTGGACAGCTCCATTATGATACCCTTTTCAGACATATGGACTGTGGTACCTCGGATGCAGGCATAGTTGTGTATCTTTAAGGGCACAGAACATCTTTTCAGATGAGGGCACAAAACCTCTGGAGATGGTTTCAAACAAATGCTGTGACTGAAGTGGGACTAACATCCATCACTAGGAGACCAGAACTGTCAATCTTAGGCGCAGCCAACCCATCTGCTGTCTTGGGCGGAGACCTGTCTCAACTTAAAAAGTACATTACAGTTTATTCATACAACCACTTAAATGCATTTTGCAACCATATTAACCAACTGGAATAAACACATCATGAAACATATCTATTCACAACATTTAATGTTATCAGGGAAACCATACTAACCATTCGATGCCGCAGCAGAATTTTGTTGTCTGATAGGGTAGAGCTGCTTCTGATTGGAGTTCAAGCCTTTTCGCCCACCTGGACGATTTAGGCCCTGCCCTACCTAAGGTATTCATTTCCCCACAAACTGATACATCGACAAACAACCTTAAACAATAACAAAATATTTTCACATCAGGTATTTTAAAGAGCTGGCGAGTCTGGTCAAAATACCAATAAGCAAATGTGTTTTGCATGGCCCAATTCCCTTGGTAGGATATATCTTCTTGGACCTATTAAGTGGTTTCCAAAATCTCACCCAACATCAATAGAAATTCACTCATTAACAGATTTTTTTAGTTTTTTATTGAGCTGCTTGTTAGAACGTTGCTAGTAAGAACTAATTTAATATCCTGCACAAAAAAATTCACAGGATAATGTAACAATATGCAACACTGAATAACACGGCCACAACACACTTGTTTAACTATAGTTGATGACAAACTGGAGTTGAATCATTTGGAACTTGACATGCAAATAGCTAATGCTAGATGGGTCCATTAGTTAAATCAAAATGACAATGCTACATAATATGAAGCATTACAACCACATTTTTAAAAAAATGTGCGTATTTACAATGTGGTGACAGTCTTCTTGTCGCCCATGACCCTGTCATCAGTTCACCGCTATTCCTTCCTTGGACCACTTTTGATAGGTACTGACATACTGCAGACTGGGAACACCCCACAAGGGCTGAAGTTTTGGAGATGCTCTGATCCAGTCGTATAGCCATCACAATTTGGCCCTTGTCAAAGTCGCTCAGATCCTTAAGCTTGCCCATTTTTCCTGCTTCTAACACATCAACTTTGAGGACAGAATGTTCACTTGCTGCCTAACATAGCCCACCCACTTACAGGTGCCATGTTAACGAGATTATCAGTGTTATTCATTTCACCTGTCAGTGGTCATAATGTTATGGCTGATCGGTGTATGCTCAAATTTATTCAGCAATCATGATTTAGCAAAAACAAAATTGTCAAAAAAGAAACCCACAGTAGACAAAAGAAAAATCCGCACCTGTCAAACTTGACAAAGTTGTGAACATTTCACAAACAACTGTCTATTACATGCATAGTATATCAAGATATCCAGATCAGACAAGAGTGGTTCCAGGACTTGTGTTTTCACCCCAAAAAAATCTAGCATAGCAGACCTTATATATAATTGAGGCAAAACCGTTCCTTCTGGTGGGAGATACTATTTATCATTTTCAGGGTCTAGTTCAAACAGGAAGGCGGGGATAACCTGAAGAATTACACAACGCCATCATGCGGAGTTGCACCATGTTTAATTGGGTTTATTCGTGCAGCATCTTCCATCATCCCACTAAGTTGGAGCTCTAAGTCTACCGCTTACAGCTCTTCAAAAATGGGGGAATAATAATCCTAACAATTATAACTGCATACCAGCTTTAATGACAGAGTTGTGCTTATCTCCGGGAAGGTGCAAGGGAGCATAACTGTTGTCTAAACTGGAAACCAGCCAGGTACATTCCCTACTGACTACATTGTGATTACCTACATCTTTGTGTCGGGAAAGCAAAATGTCCATTAACTGGCTCTCCAATAAACATGCAGGAGTTGACTATCAAACTGAAGGGGAAACACTGCAATCCTTGAAGAACAGTGGAAGTTAAACATTGCACCGTTTTTGTGGAACCCCTGCCTGCATCTGGGTTTTTATGGTTAAAGATTCTCCAGCTGCTACAACTGCACAACGCGGAAAATGTTTGTTAAGGTGACATTTTCTATTGTCTGGCTGCCCAGGCTCCTGGCCCCCCGGCCTAACGCCATGCCTCGCCCACCAACATCTGTTTCTTCTCTGCAATGAGTCTGGATCTGTGTAGCTCAAAGACGATCAAGGAGGAAGCGTGCAGATACTGTACCGTATGGGACTATATGAGAGCCAAGTCTGAATGGGAACGCAGTGTCTGGTGCAGCTCCTGGCCATGATATTAGGCAGAGTCTACCTCTAAACAATGGAAGTCTCAAACTGAAGTATGTGGTGAACATGGAGCAGCAGAAATATTCAGACTGCGTCATCAGGCAAACATTTTACAGCTGATTCCAAACAGAGTGAAGATAAGATTGGAAACTGTTGCACTTGTGTCAAACAAACCAAGCCAGACTGCTTACCCAGAAGCTCATCTCAGGATCACACTTAAATCCAAAACCATCTCTCTGCACCATTTCTACAAACAGGTACCAAATGATTTCAACCTAATGTTTTCTTCAATCAGGCCCTCTCTTCATAAAGTACACACAAACAGACAGCATTCAATGATTAGGTCTCGGAAGACACTCAAAGACAAGGAAACATTCAGCTGTTGGAGGCTGTGTGGGAGTACCAAACGCCGTACTATTCCCAATTTAGTGCACACATTGCATGATGGGCCCAGGTCAAGAAGAACATATAAATACTAGAGAACAGAATGCCATTTGGGACACATCCTCAGCTTGTTTACAGTTCAGACAAAAGCTAACAGGCTCTTATCTCTCCAAGGCCACTAATGTGTGGGTTTGCTGTGTGCCCCGGCGTGGATCAATGCTTCGTCAGTACAGGCTTTGTGATGGGCCCAGTGATATCCAACCTGACTGAAACACAATGGAGGGAGGTTAACCACAAGGACGCTGGGATGGAGTGCGTAGCGGTGCATCAACTTCCAGAAGGCACGGATGTGGATATGGTGACGTCGCAGAAACGCAGCAGATCCTACTGTTTCCAAGAATTACCACAGAAGCTACTTGTCAAATGTTGGCGGGGTAAAAACAATACCTTCCCTCGTACCCAGAGAACACCACATATTCTTTTCAAGCCCCGAACTGCTCAAGATATCGAGTGCGAGGAGGGCGCAAGAGGACTGCACTTTTTCACATTCAGGATTAAGCAGCACGTAAACTGACCAGGCTCTTAAAAAAATCAGATTCAAGTGCCTTTACTTTTCCCCAGTGCAATGATTCAATTCAACTTAAGCGCGGGGAGGGGTGGCGTTCCATTTGCGTGGGGTGCAGCGCGGTCCCATTTCACAGTTCAGCTCGTTTAGTGGCGTGCAGCATTGTCTCAGAACCCCCCACTGTAAAATATTAAAGCAGTGGGTCAACTCCGGGGCGCTTATATTGCTCTCATTATTTATTAACACACCCCCACCAAGTGTAAGTGAGTTAGTGTGTGGGCGGGCCTGATGACAGACCGACACCACACGTAACCCAGGGAAGTGGGGACCGTCCCGTCGCACTAAGACAACATGGGTCAGCCACCCACAGGGTGAGGAAGCTTCAGAGGAACAAGCTGCTTCACTATTCTGACACACAGCCAAGCATATGAAGAGGGGGCGTAGTGGCTGATTGGGCATAGTGATGTGTGTATGAAGTCCCCGTCCGGCCTCACTGTCTTATCAAAGTCATTCTGAATTCAAGGTTCCGCAACTTGAGTTCTTTATCCGAACCTTGCGTCCCGGTCTCACGCTGGGCGAGGGTGAAAGAAGATACGACACCCCAAAGTGATATGGAGGTCCCGCAGGTATCAACACTTAAGTCTCATGCCAGCCGCCCTCCCACCCCGGCAGGCTGGTTTTAGAGGGGTCTGTGTGTGATGACAGCTAGGGTGGGTCCTCCCCGTTCTGCGCTGGCTTTCTAAAGGCCCAGGAATGAAGACAGAGTATGGCAGCATCCCAAACGGCCCCTACAGGGAGTACGGTGGATGCCGGGGCGTAGAATAGAGATAAAGATGGACTGTCGCCTGGACTGTGGCAGAAATAAATATGAGGGAAGATATACAGGCCTGACATTGAAACTACAGCACTGTCCTGTTCAGACTGTAGTTGGGTACTCCCCCAGACGGAGAAGAGAAGAGGTTTCCACCGGACAGGGAGACACGCTTAGAGACCCCCCCGCAGCAGCACGCTGTGTGAGATGGAGCGACCGCTGCAGAACGCTGTCATCGCACACAGACCCCTCTAAAACCGGCCTGCCGGACAAGCCTCTGGCCTCCCAGCAAACCCCCTTCCTGTTGGACAACACCTGGAACATGGCGGTGGTGCTGGTGTGGCGGTGTGTGGAAATAAATAGCCGGGTCAAGTTAAAGGACATTCAATAGGTTTCCTCTTTCTCTTCATTACCATAAGCCCTCCAACCAGCCCCCTCTGGTCTTTCCATCCTCTATCCCTCCCCGTTTCCCTTTTTCTCTGTACAAACTTCCTGCTCTCTGCGGAGGGCTGCAGAGAGGTGGGGGCAGGCTGGCTTTCTGAGAACGGAGCCAAGAACAACTGAACTGCCACTCCTCACCACGGACACGGTGTACTTTACCAGACAGACCAAGCCCCTGGATTGCCCATATGGCCTGCCGGGACCCCCCCCCCCTTCAACCCCTCACCCCCCCTTCAACCCCTCACCCCTACAGTTTCATAAGTGTTCTTTCTGATTGGATCCTCTCTGGCTGGGGCTTCTGAGCTGCTGGTTTGGGTGCAGCACATCACAGCCCAGTAGACCATGGGGCTCAGCGTCACCCGGCAGACAGGGAGGGAATGTGTGTAAGGAGGTGTTCAGGATTGGCTGCTGGCTAATTATTTTCATTATCATCTCAACTTGTAGGAGGAAAGGAGGAGAAACACGGGTTCACCTTTCCTCTCTTAGGTTAATTTAAGGACTTTTCAATGTTTTATGTAGTACTGCCGCCACATTTTAATGTGTGCATGTGTCTCTGTGTGTGAGCATTACTGACTGATGTGCTGATGTGAGTCTGTGTTACTGGCAGATGGAGGTACGGGCATCAAACTGAGAAAACAGAAAAACATTGACTTTGGTATATTAGTACATGATCAGTTAATAGACTCTTAAAAAAATATGTTACTCTTTGGTTGTCATAACAACTGGTTAATGTAATAAGTCATAGCCTGTATCATTATCTTTTATAATGTTTCCTGTACTGTTGAACGTCGTAATTATATTTACAGGGCTTATTACACAGTTCTTACGGTTACAGATCCTCATCCCTATGTACAATTTCCCACTGTTACAGACCCTCATCCCTACGTATATTTACCACTGTTACAGACCCTCATCCCTACGTACATTTCCCACAGTTACAGACCCTCATCCCTGTGTACATTTCCCACAATTACAGACCCTCATCCCTATATAAATTTCCCACAGTTACAAACCCACATCCTTATGTATATTTCCCACAGTTACAGACCCTCATCCTTATGTACATTTCCCACTGTTACAAAACCTCATCCTGCAGTACGTACATTTCCCACAGTTACAGACCCTCATCCCTATGTACATTTCCCACAGTTACAGACCCTCATCCCTATGTACATTTCCCACAGTTACAGACCCTCATCCCTATGTACATTTCCCACAGTTACAGACCCCCAACCCTATGTACATTTCCCATGGTCGCTGGGAATAAGGGGGAAGAAGACAACATGTGGTGGCCCCTCCCTCCCCCTCGGCAGACGGTCTGTGTGGATACACGCCCTCCCCCTCAACACCCCCCCCACCACCAGTCTCTCTTTCCCTCCCCTCTTGTCACATCTCTCCATCCCTTTCCGTGTCCCCCTCTCTGCGGTGGGGTAATCCTACTAAGCCCCCTCTCCCATTCAGGCCCAGTGTACATATGGAGACTGGCCCAGCAGCACACCCCAGCTGCGGACCCAAAGCCGGCGTGGCTAATCAACTGGAACCCAAACCAGGCACCAGCCCGCCTGGACACTCACTCAGCCACAGAACACCTTCCTCCCTGTAACGCGCCTCGCCACCCCCTCACCTCTCCCCACTCACAGACGCAGCCCCGGCGCTGGCTTATCTCGCTCTGACGCAGAAACAATAGCGACGATCCACTGTCCATGCCGCCCAATCACCGTGCCACACATCCCACCAAAATAGGAGGCTCTGATTGGTGGAGGGACGGGTTGATGGAGCGTCAGGGATGGGGCGGAGGTTTTGGGGTAGTGACGGAAGGAGTGAGCGCAAGGGGGCTGGGCGAGTAGCGGAGAGCAGCGGCAAAAGCTCAACAGTGCATTAGTGACAGCGTGGTGCGATTCGTTCCATTCACAGCACTTCAAAGGAGAGGCGGACATAATCCGCACCAACATTAGCCCAGAATCTTCCATTGGCAGGAGCTCCCCTGAACGGCAAACTAGGATGAGTCGGGGAGAGAGGAGAGGTGGAGGGCTGAGGTTGGGAGATGGAGGGATTTCTCAATTTGCCAGTAAATCAGAGATGATTGGAATGCACTCGTTTCCATGGAAAAGTAGAGCATCAACCGAGGGCAGACTGCAGAGAGATAGACTCTTACCATTCTACCAGGCAGAGAGAGATAGACTCTTACCATTCTACCAGGCAGAGAGAGATAGACTCTTACCATTCTACCAGGCAGAGAGAGATAGACTCTTACCATTCTACCAGGCAGAGAGAGATAGACTCTTACCATTCTACCAGGCAGAGAGAGATAGACTCTTACCATTCTACCAGGCAGAGAGAGATAGACTCTTACCATTCTACCAGACAGAGAGACATAGACTCTTACCATTCTACCAGGCAGAGAGAGATAGGCTCTTACCATTCTACCAGACAGAGAGACATAGACTCTTACCATTCTACCAGACAGAGAGAGAGTGTCTGAAAAGATCCTGTGACTTATGAACAGAGACAGAAACTATTCCCTCTATGACAGAACCAGACTTTTCTAGTAAGACATAGGTCTCATATTCACCTGTGGTAATTGTCAGGATCACCTTGATGGTGAATGTGATGGACAGAGCAGGGCTCGACAGTTTCCACAACCCATTCTACTCACACGTGGACCTAAATATTGTTTGCTGCGCCACCTGGAATCTTTATAAAGGGAACTAGAAAAATAAAAGATTCTAGCATTAATAGAGAAAATCTTTGATTGTGCGCCAACATTTTTTTTTTTAACTCCAGCAAACACCTGCTTCTTGCAATTAATGTCAGTGTGGAGCCCTGCAGAAGAGGTGTTGCAAACAACATAGAACACACACACATTTAATCATAATGCCAGTAAGGTGCCAATACAAGAACAAATGATCATTACACTGCTGATCAGTGCCTGGCTCACACTGTTGATTCTCCAGGACTCACTCCCGTGCGCTAAGATCAACTGAACCTTCCCTAGGAAACAACAACAAAACGAAGATGTTGATGTCCAAAAAATAAAAACGGGCCAAAAACTTAACTAAAAGGTGGTGGGAAATGGAATCAACTACTTCATAAAAGCAAATCTTTTATTATTACAATTTCATAATTCAAGGAATTTGCGATGAAATGAGTTCTAAAGCAGGTTACTTCAAATCAGGTAAGTAGATCTTAAGCATATCTAAAGTAGACTACTTCAAATTAGGATAACTTAGAAATGTTATTCTACAACCTGGGAAAGCTAAAGTAGTAAAGTTACAGGAAGATCCATTCCAATGACATCATTAAATTTATATGGTTGGGCTGAGAATCACATTATAGAGGGCAGCCTACGTATTGCAACTCTCAAGACTCTAAACGTATCAATACTGTGATTTTATTGGGATTTCTCAAGATGTCTGCTACAGAATGACTGGAGACAGCCACGATAAAAAAAGTTTTGATTATTCATGGAATTACAAATCCTGAAAACAAATTATTTTGAAAGGATGGAGAACAGAACATTGCGATGTTGTCAAAATCTTAGTTTCCCTTATCATTACATGTTTGTCAATTATTTAAAAAATGTACATTTCACTAATGACTGGGCCAACGCTGAATAGAGAGAAATCACATCGTGCCAAAGGTATCAGAATTATTTTTCCTTTCTCAATATGAAGTGCTTGAGAGGAATAACAGGAGTATTTACTAAATATTGTTAACTGTTCTCCACTGGATTAAGATCTGACTGTATATTTGTTTAGTACATTCAGCAAACGTCAAGTGGCGTTTTGAGATAATTGCATAGCTTTATGAGCCGGACTGTTTACTTGTAGTTAAGAGGAATGACTCCAAAGTCTGGCAAGGTGTCTATGCATAAACGTTCCTGACTTAGATTTAGACTGTCAACGTGCACACCTCTCTCATTTGCAGAGAGCGAGGTTAAGCTAGCGCTCATAGAACACAGCAAGTCAACGGCCTTCGATTCTGCCTGAACCTAGGCCTGTAGTTCAGATACGGTAAACGCCAAACTGACCTCGATTTGGCTTAAACATAGAGGTATATAGTTGGTTCAGAATTAGTCAGGTCCCGCCTTGTTTTCAACATACACAGATAGGCAGTGTGCGCTGGGTATACAGTAATCTGTCATGCACAGTGTAAGTCAATACTTACGAAGATTTGCAATAGACCGAAACAAAAAACAGAATGCAGGCTTATTTAGTAAAAGACATGTTTGTTTTGGGTCATTCTGCTTATTCGCTTATTACACTTCTTGCTCAGAGGAGATCTCAGAGAAAGCTTAAATTTTAAAACACTATCCACAATAATTATATAGACCCAAACCTGGGGCCAGGTTGAATTAAGCCACCATCAGGGGAAAGCTCGTACTGCATGTACTAAACGGATGACATGCTGTTTATCCTAACCAGCGGAAACTCAGACGTCACAATAAATAAAAACAAAAAACATTCATCCAGACGTTGCTTTCGTCTCCAACGACTGCTGTTGCCATGTACGTTGCTAACTAATGAGTCTTGCCTTTTGTTAGTTCTTATGGGAGTTGCCTTTATAGGGCATGAAGTCTCAGTAACAATTCTTAACTTCTCTCTGACAGAAGAAGACCCCAACCCACCTACGTCAAATTCCCTCTACGGGTAAGAATGACAGGGATTAAAACGACCCCACATGGACATTTTTATATTATCATCATTTAGCTGACCCTATTAACCTGAGGGACTTATAGTACATACATCATTCAGCTTAAACATTTAGGGTCTATAGCAAAACTAATACATCAACAGAGGAGAGGGGACGAGCGAGCTGTTGGAAGATGAGGTCGATTTTGGTCGCCTTACCGTTATGAGGGTCAGAGTTGAAAAGGTAGCCAGAACACTGGCTTCACCACCAGTTTTACCACCGCCACCCTTACGATAAGCACCACAGGACCGTTAGTGATCAGAGACGGGACACTCGTTCAACTGCCCATTCAAAAGACCCAAATCCTACGCTGACGGGTAAGAAAACCACTGCTGGACTACAACGTAATAACCACAGCTCAGGGCTTTTTGCTGCCTATCAAATCCATGGTGAAACAGCTGTTAAGTCTCTAGGCGTACAAAGACATGAGTCTGGACACAGACACAGCCCTGTGAATTGGGCCAGTTACACTAAGCACTAAACTTATCAGATACGTCTCTATGGGAGGCGAATCACTAAGGCAAACAGCTCCTGAAAATATATTTAATCTCAATATTTAAGCAGCTCATTATCTAAATTCCTTGGGTCAGGAATGTACGAATTCTTGAGCGAACAGAATCAATGAACCTGCCTCGTGGACCACTTAACACAGCAGCGTCAGCCTGCCTGTTTCATCCAGACCGCAAACACGGAAATCCCAGCCCCAGAAGCCTCTCACACCTCCCTCTGTCCGGCCGGCTGCCTCATTAAACCAGTGAGTGTGGCATATTAAAACGCGCTCCTTGCCACGCGTAGGTCTAACCAGCTCTCAGTCACGTCTGTAGAAGGAGTCCAGGTAGTCAGATGACAGCAGGAAGGTAGGGGGTCGGCCGTGCTGTCACACTGGGTCACTCAGAGGCAGAAGCGACATCACAAATGGAACCATTCTACCTTAACAGCCAGCATCTATGGGCCGGGCCCCCCACTGCGGGGCAGGATGCAGTCTCCTTCAGTCAGGCTCCAGTAGCCCCTAGTAAACTGGGTGTTGGAAGCCCGATCAGGCGTCTCTTTTTTACGCCTGCGACACCAGGTTAACAGCCAGTTAACCTCCATCCCCTCTATCCACCCACATCATCTTTCCTGCACCCAACCCGCCGCTCACCACGGTCTGGCGACGTGGGGGGACCCGAGCGTATTGACGGCGCAGTTTTGCCGGCTGCAGCACACACAACGCCGTGATGTTGAGCAGCGGGAATCCGACAAGGCTCCGCCCACGCATGCACGTCACCTTTAAGTGCGACGCAGCGGGCCTCGATAGGAGGGAAACGGGATCCTCAGCGGCAGCATGCCCAACACAGGCATCAGCCAATCTAAGTGGCCGCGGCTAAGAGGAGGGTCCAAATGAAAGAAGAGCTCTGGACGTATTGATCCGACCCTGTACCAGCCTTCACCATGGAGATGGGCGTGCGGGGCCTGGGGGACCACTGAGTCCGACTGCTCCGCTCAGCCTCTCTCTGCATCCTGGTAATTAATCGTCCATTTGGACGATAGTTAGCAGCCTGCCTCTCTGGACTAAACTCCATCTGACATGCTGCGCCGGGGCCTGTAGTAGCCTCTGATTGTTTTCTATGGGGCGTCCCTGGGGAACAGTATAAGGCAGGCTAAGCCAGGTCTCAGTCAAACCACATTATGGCCAGTGGAGTCAGGAGGGTGTAGGTCTACGGAGGGTGTAGGTCTACGGTGGGTGTAGGTCTACGGTGGGTGTAGGTCTACGGAGGGTGTAGGTCTACGGTGGGTGTAGGTTTACGGTGGGTGTAGGTCTGCAGTGTACACGTACATGGAGAAGTAATGGTGCTGAAAGATCATGCAGCTATCAAGGTCTTTGACTTCCAAATGGAAGCAGACCGGATCTGCTAAGTTACACAGACAGACAGAGATCTCAGTCCCGACCTCCTTGGCCCAGACACACACACACGCCCCCCACACCCCAGCGACCCAGCCTGTCACTCACCCTCTCCAGGTCCTGCCGTAGGTGTGTGAACAGTTTGAGGCGTCGGTAGAGCACGTCCTGCTCCTGCTGTGCCAGGTTATCCACCTCGTCTCTTTTCAGCGTCACCAGCGGACGGTTGAAGTTGGACTTCCTCCTCAGCTTCCAGAACTGGTACAGGAAGTCCACATGGGCATCCGGCAGGCCCAGGCTCCTCGCCACGTCTTTGGGGTCCACCAGGCGGTAGAACTCGTCCTCTAGCTCCTGGAGTTTCTGTTTGCGCTGGCTAGCCTTCTCCCGCTCTATCTGGTCCCTGTCCGGGCGCTCGACAGGTGGCGCCGGTCGCTCCACTGGTGGCAGCTCGCTGGTGGCTTGGGGGTGGTCCGGCCCAGCGGCGGCTCGGTGCTCATTGCCGAGTCCGGCCCGGTCTGGCTTGGTGCTGGGATCAGTGCTGCCCGGGGCGGTGGCGCTGCTGTGCTCCAGACAGTAGGACTTGAAGCGGACCTCATCGTTCTCAGCCAGGATGGTGCGCATCTCCAGGCCGTGGTCGAAGGCGCAGGTCACGTGGAAGGCCACAATGCAGGAGGGCATGGAGCACTGGGGGGGAGAAACAGGGAGCATGACAGAAGAGGAGGGGGAGACGGGAAAGTGTTT
>JACXGI010013104.1:0-21445 GCA_016801175.1 Esox masquinongy | reverse complement strand
TCATCAGGGCTCCTTCCTTTTCTGATCCAGTCATCAAGACTCCTTCCTTTTCTGATCCAGTCATCTGGGCTCCTTCCTTTTCTCATCCAGTCATCAGGGCTCCTTCCTTTTCTCATCCAGTCCTCAGGGCTCCTTCCTTTTCTTATCCAGTCAACAGGGCTCCTTCCTTTTCTGATCCAGTCATCAAGACTCCTTCCTTTTCTGATCCAGTCATCAAGACTCCTTTTTCTGATCCAGTCATCAAGACTACTTTTTCTGATCCAGTCATCAAGACTCCTTCCTATTCTGATCCAGTCATTATGGTTTGTTCCTCTGCTGATCCAGTTGTCAGGGCGAAAAGAAAATATATATTACTACATATATATATATATATATATATATACCCATTTATCTCTCTCTCTCTCTCTCTCTCTCTCTCTCTCTCTATACTTTTATTATATTCTGTACTCTTCTGACTTTTTAAGGAGTTGTGTTGATGACTGTGTGACTTGTGTATGGTTGGGGGTTAAATGGGGGGAAAAGGTATTGTGTGGTAATAATAATAATATTAATGTATATTTATTTGTAATTTGACTGAATATTTTGTGAATATTGTTTGTTTATTTATGCTTTTTATACTTCAACCATATATACATTAATCACAGTCTATTCAATTAGCATGAGGTATAAAGCATCTTGTGTAAAAGGTTTTGAATAAAAGTTTTTCTTATCTTTGATTTGCAAGCTTTATTAAGGGTAATTGTACAAGCAGCTGATGGAAAGGTGATCCTTGGAGCTGTCAGTCAGTTAGAGGCAAGCATTGAGGACTATGATGGATTCAGACTGTTAGGTAGAACACGATAATCAAGATGAATCGTCCCCCTTCTCAAATCAAAACATGTTCTCTCTCCCCTCTCTAATTCTGTTAACTTGCATCTCAATGAGACATCAAACCCTCACTGGTGAGAGGAGTAAATTAGCTTTGTGTTAGTGGAGCGGGAGATGGAAGGAGGCATTGAGAGGAGGCAGCACATTGTATGATAACATTCAAGGCATGTTTTAGTGACAAGTGGTAAAGGTTCAGTGACAGGAGTGAAAATGCGTTTGTGACATCCTAGCCTGGAACTGATTGGCCCACAGTGTAGCGGACTACTTTTACCCCTGGTTAGAGCAAGAGACAGGTTATTCATCATATTACCATGATGTCAACTAGGTCTACCTTTATTACTGTCATTTATTACCTTTGTTGAACATCAGTCTCAGAAATGTCTAGTATACAGACATATAATGCTGGACATTGAATGAGTGTGCTTGTGGTATATCAACAAGTTTTAGGTGTCACAACTGTGACCAATGGGATAATACGTTAGCTCTAAATCAACAAATATATTTAATCACAGCAGGTCATTATTTTTTTTCAGTTGGATTACGTAAATATCCATCAAACAGATGATTTTACTTTTACCAATAAGAATTTACATACAGTACATTGAAATCATCGTCATATTTATTACGTACAAGGTAAATGACCATTTGAATTAGTGTACCGTCTTTATACATGTTGAATGTCAATAGGTTTGTTTACTTCTTAACAGTAGACTTGATTTATGCAAGTTTGAATAGCCACAGATGTTCAGACCTGGTTCAACTGGGTAATTGGGCTGAGCTATGCTGATGTAGATCTGCTTTAAATTAGTATTGGGCCTCAGTCAAAAGTGCATACCTGGTCTGTAGTAGTACTGGAGCTGAGGTGCAGGGTAGACCAGAACAGGAGTAAGATATGCAAATAACAGGGTCGGGGTGTCCAGCAAATAGCAGGACATACGCTACTGTTGATGACTTGAGAAACGCAGGCCTACTGAAAGTGGGCAACAGTGCTCAGATAGGTTCTGTGTAAGTAGTTGCCAATAGGGTATTAAGGGCTAAGATATGGGTGTACCAGTCTTTGATTGTATCAATGTTAGGGTATTGGCATGTTGGTGTTAGGCTTAGGGCCTGGGGTAACAGGGCTGGGTGGGGGGGGGATTAATTGTGTTTTGGTTTGTAACTGGGCTAAGGTATGTAGATATTTCTGTATTTTACTAAGATCCCCATTAGAAGCAGATATATTAGAATCCCCATTACACTTTTCCTGTAGTCCAAATATAAACATTATGGGGCCAAGGAATACCGATAAATGTTAACCTATAAAACGTGTCTGAGGAAAATGTGGGACCTTATACAGACGTGCGCCTTTCTAAATCAAGTCTAATCAAGTGAATCTACCAATGAGGTAAACTTAGTATAAGGCTGTAACTTAACAAAACGTGGGGAAAAAATATGCAGAATGCATGGTATATTGCATTGCATAGGGCTTGTGAAACACAGTCTTTGGTCAGAGTTAAAGGTTCCAGGAAATACAGAAGTCACAAAAGCTTCTGTAGTGACCCCAACCGCATAGAAGGGCAAATACTTTAGAAGGTGAGTTGAGCAAACATTGTATTCTGGTTTGATTTGACTATTTTTGATAAATAATCAAATCAAAACTGTTGTTTACATTTGTTTGAACTGAACTCTAAACACATTTCTAAACTGCGATAGAAGGAGAACAGTTACGGGAGTGACTCAGAGTTTCATCAAATGTACCTTTCTCACCATGGCACAGCTTTGTTTCTTCACTGTCAGTTTTGTCTCGTTCATTTCACAAAGGGCAGGCGGGGAGAGATTAAATTTCAAGCATAAATAAATATTGTTAAAAGGTCACCTTTCCATCTGTTATTTGTGCAACCTCTAAAAGTAATTACATCCTAGTTTCAGCGTGCTGCCTGTGTTGTGTGGTGTGTAGGGCTATGTGGCTGTTTGTGTGTTTCCACAGCCATGTCTTAACAACATGGCTGCCCATCAGAGAGCAGGCCCAGCTCTACCAAACACCCTCAGAGGGTTGGGCAAAGTAAACAGCTACCGGGAACAACAGTAAACAAAGCACATTAATGCAGTGTTTATACACACATTCACACACACACACACAAACACAAATACACACACATCTTCTTTTGAAAGAAGAAAAAAGTTATGACGTACAAAACAATTTTAGTTTTGCATTTGTGTTGGTATGCCTTCTTTAGAAAAACCTTGGGAAAGCCTACCTATTAAGCTCAATTACCACTTAAGCCCTGTACCATTTTGTGATTTTTAATATCACTACAAATATATATGCTTGTTACATCCATGTAAAATCTTATTTTATACTAATCAGATTTGCGATTATATGGATGTCAAAGTGCTCCTACTTCCTGCCTGTCAGTACAGAAGTTGCAGAAAATCCTAGGTGTGTAGATTAAAAGACCTTTTCATATATTTTCAGGGCCTTTCTGTGGAAGTACTCAAACAAATATTAAATTTTAATTAAAAGGATAATGTTTTTATTAATGTATATTACAATTTTATGTGCATGTTTATAATTTGTCACCAACTTAAACTGTTATACACTGATTATTTATTTGGAAATAGCACTTTTATTCCATGTGAGCTAAAAGGGTACACAAAATTATTCTCTCCTGGGCAAAGTGTAAATGAAAGCAAACAAATAATGTTCAACATGATCAATATAAATGTTGCATATAGTGTTGTTGTTTCCAGTTTATATTTATTGCCAATATGTTTAATTTTAAAATAGCTTAGTCAAAGAATGAGATTCAGTCTTTTTTATCGTAACCGATTACAGTGGCATTCCTCTTAATTCCACTTGGTTATTTTGCTTTGAAACAGATGGCTTACAGTAGGTGTTGTTTGAAAGCGTTCAAAAAGTCTACCTTACACTTAGATTGTATTCTAATAAGAATAAATACATTATTTTTAGATGTGATGCCTAAAATAACAAAAATACAGTGTAACAACTAATTGTCCACATTGATAATAATAAAAAAAATATATTTGCTATTGATTTATTATTTAAAAAACCTAAGTGAAAGATGGCAGAGGTTACGCTGGTGAAAAGTCATGCACAACTGAAGTTGTCTGAGGTGTAGGAACACGTAACATAGAAGAAAGGTTTGCTGCAAAATGTGCAAGCTGACCTACTTCTGACAGGTCGTATGACTGTGCATAAGAAGAGCATAAAAACACATAGGAGCCATTACGACCAAGGATAAGTTAAATATAAAACAAGTGTGTCATTGTCTTCTTTTGTACAGGTCTTAATTTAGCTTAATGGCATGAGTTGTGTTGTTCAAGTGAGAAATCGTTAATCTCGAATTCATGGCGGAGTTGCGTATCAAGTGAATGTTAGGATCATCAATCTGGTGGGCTACTTGTGCGTGTGGTGTTTGTTTATAGCCGAACAATGCCTGTTAGCTACGCATTCAGCATGTCACTGACGTATCGTGCCTTTTCTGTCACAGTTGACGAAATCCCATATTTCACCAAAACCATTGTTCAATTTGTTAATGTTTATCAATTTTGTATTAATGACATTAATTAAGGACATTAATATTTAATATGTGCAAATGTCCAAGAGGAGTTCCTTTCAATATTAGTTTAGGATGTGTTCACTGTTTCAACTGTATGTCTGTGCATTTTACGGGAATTTATTTTTGATTGGTTACAATAATTCAGGTATTTTGAATGTTAGCTCAAAAATTAATTTAATGTCAGCTTTCTTGTACATAGAAGAACATTTACACTTTTAAATCTAAATCTGGAGATCGGCTTATTTCAAACACCTATAGGCTACAATGGTACATTTGGCTCCCATTAAGCCCATTTTTCACACAATTTATAAAAGATCTTTACCCGGCATGACAAAAGTAAATGAATAAAATTTCAAATGAGAGATTCATCTTTAACTTTATCTCCACTGTTGGACAATCCTCTTCTGGAATAATAAAGAAACAATACAATAATAATCCACCATTACTAACAGATGACACCTGTGGTCCTTTCTGCTCACTTGACAGTGACACCTCTTCTGTCCATTAACCCAACAACGATCATACACAATTTGAATACAGTCCTTCCTATGTCCACATGACTGAAAAGCCAGAACAAAGGGGACAAGGTCGCAACCAATTTTTTTTTTTTTATCTGACTTAAAATCGACAATGTCCAGGCCAAAAATACATAGGCTGCGTCTGACGATAACAGATTCCCCAATCAGTTATCCAAGTCTCTCAGAACAGGTTTTCACAGCTGTTATCAAATAACAGACACCTTTCAAGCCATGCCATCCAGACGGCTCACCAACTTCAATTAAATACAGAAATTAAAATGTTTCTCTCAAATGCTGAGTTTGTTTTCTTAATGACTGTGTGAGGGTTTAAACTTTCCCCAAAGTAACTATTGCTTTCAGACAGGGTATAGCTTGCTAGCATAACCAGTCAGGAAGTAGGCCCAAATTAGTTGATTCTAACCCATCTCTCATGTGCTGTAGATGTAAACTCTTTTCACAATGTTACTTATGAAAGTTGATACGATATTCTGCCTTTGTAACTGACTGGCTGAAAGAGTTCACAGCTAAACCAGCCTCTTCCCATGCTGAAATAGTTATTTGGATCTTTTTCCATGTAAACCTCCACTGCCCATACATAGTAAATAAACCATTTTCTTAATTAACATCTGCATCCTAGACATTTCTCATGAATAGATGGGAGCTTGCAAATGAAACAATTGATGACATTGAGATGAGTGAAATGACAGTATTGATTAGAAATATTTAAGTCAAATTGAATACATCTTAAAGTGTGTAAGGTACGTATGTTTCGAGTTCACCGAGGCTCTCGTTAAAAAACCTCTGGTGGTGCTCTATAGTTAATGTGTTAAGAGCATTAATAAATTCAGTAATTCATAATTTATTACTGCCATGATAAACGCAACCAAATTCCCCAAAGCCACTTTGTTTTGAAAACATTATGCAGAATATATTAGAAATGTCTCTACATTTTTGGTGGGCTTAACAGTTTCCCTAACAACCAAAGTCAGTCTAACACCAAACCGGATGGCAATGTTACATTTATATGAATGCATTCATTACCAAAATATATAATAGGCCAAGTATAACCTATATGGCATGGTGTTACATGACTGGCTTTATTTAGAGAGCATAACAGAATGAGATCACCCATGACAGGCCCATGAGACAGAGCATGGTTAGTATAGTTTCATCAAAACAATCTACTGCACCCTTTGACCTTACCACAGTCACAGTGGTGATCTACTGTGCCTTCTAACCTTACCAGTCAGAGTGGTGATCTACTGAACCTTCTAACCTAACCACAGTCACAGTGGTGATCTACTGTACCCTCTGACCTTACTGCAGCTGCAACTGTGATGTCTATCTCCAACTGATGAGATGGGGCGGGCAGACAACAAGACTGTCTGTGACTGATTAGATAGGACTGGCAAGACAGGCAGCAAGACTATCTCCTACTGATAACATTGGACAGACAGGCAGCAAGACTATCTCCTACTGATGACATTGGGCAGACAGGCAGCAAGACTATCTCCTACTGATGACATTGGGCAGACAGGCAGCAAGACTATCTCCTACTGATGACATTGGACAGACAGGCAGCAAGACTATCTCTTACTGATGACATTGGACAGACAGGCAGCAAGACTATCTCCTGTTGATGACATTGGGCAGACAGGCAGCAAGACTATCTCCTACTGATGACATTGGGCAGACAGGCAGGCAGGAAGACTATCTCCTACTGATGAGATGGGGCAGTCAGGCAGGCAGAGAGACTATCTCCTACTGATGAGATGGGGCAGTCAGGCAGCATAAACAGTGAGATGGTTCCACACTAGGGAGGCAGTCTAATTACCTGCTAGTAGCCGCTGTCAGTGTTGTTCTTGGTCAGAGTGGGAAGAAAACAGTCAGGTTTTTTATTGATCAGACTAAGTCTACTGCTATGAACAGTAAAACAACACAATGACAAATGCACTCTCTCTCTCCCTCTCTTTCTCTTTAAACACACACAATGACGGACAGGCATAAGCATGTGAACACCAATAGACACTCTCACACAGCAGACAGCAAATCTGTAGACAGGTTATATTTCTACATTAGTGAGGAGATGCAGTTAGATGCAGTTATGTTCCTCTCAGACAGACTAAAGAGCAGTCTGATCCAAACAGATCCAGTCAAAGACATTATATACAGACAGATGCGTGCAGATAGAGGTTGATTCTCAGTGTCTAATAGCTCTCAAATTACTGATGTGTTACTGTAAATTAGCATTCCTCTATCTTTAAAGATGCTCTCCACAAACTTGGCCAGCATTTAGTAAAAACATTTTAAAGCTTTCTTGGGACAGGATTTGTCTTTGTTTTTCATACATTCAAGAACAACATTTTTCAATTAGCCACAAAACCTCAGTTAGCCACAAAATCCTTTGTTTAAAGTCAAGTGATTTCCAAAAACTGTGTTGCCACAAGTATTGCAAGCTTGAACCATGTAGACTTTTTTCTTCCATTTTCCATTTTAATCATTTAGCAAAAACTTATCCAGAGTAACTGATTGTTAGTCCATACATTTTAAAATGTAGATAGAAATATACTAAAGTAAAAAAAGACCAGTTAAGTTCCTGACACCGAATACACCCATATTGTTCATAATACACTTACCGTACCTAAATACAATGCACAGCCCCTAGCCAGCACCTGTTTCATGCATTTAATATAATTACTAGTATTTTTTTTCTTATCTGTTTACATTTAATTTGTTTTTTTTATTATTATTGGGATATCAATGTGTGTATAAAAAATAAAAACCTAAAATGTCATAATTGGATAAGTCTCCACCTTCCTCTACCTTCATATTAGACGGGTCCTCCTTTGGCAGTAATTACCACTTCAAGTCTGTTGGAACAGGTCTCTAGCAACTTCACACACCCAGATTTGGCAATATTTACAAAACTGTTTAAGCTCTTTCAAGTTCCATGGGGAGCGTTGATAGACAAAAATTTGAAAGTCATGCCAGAAATGTTCAATTGGATTTAGGTTGGGGCACTGACTGGGCCACTCAAGGACATTTACCCTTTAATTCCTAAGCTACTTATTGTAGCTTTAGCTGTGTGCTTCAGGTCTGTCATTGTTTCACATTTCGTGCAGAGGATAACAGGATGCCAACAGGACTTTTCTATAAAATGCTTAAATAATTATTCCTATTCTTACAAGAACTCCAGTCCCTGACAATGAGAAGTATCCCCATCGCATGATGATGCCACCACTACGCTTCACAGAAGAGATCTTTGGCTGATGTAGAGAGTTAGGTTTGTATTTAGGCCTAAAAGTTGGACCTGTTCAATTTTTGTTTTTCTCTGACTATAAAATATTTTGCTACACAGCTGCAAAATCTCCTTTTCTAGCTTACATCAAATGGGATTCAAAGCAGATTTTCTTGAGTAATGGCTTTCTACTTGCCAACTTACAATACAGGCCAGAATTCAGCTTGGGGGGCCTATAGCCCTGCAGCTCTGTTAAAGTTTCCATTGGCCTTTTGTTAGCCTGTCTGATCAGCCTCCTGATTCATCCAGCCAGGCCTAGACAGAGTTTGGTTGTACCATACACCTTAGAATTCTTAACAATTGTCTTGATCATGCTTCAAGGGTTATTTAAGGCTGTGTTAAATCTTTTTATACCCATCCCCTGATCTCTGTTCTTCCACAACTTTATCCATTACTTCTTTTGAAAGCTCTTTGTTTCTCATGGTTGATTCATTACTCAACAGTGAAGCTACAGAAATTCCTGAATGCAACCTGAAATCATGTGAGTCAATACAGTCTAACAAAAGTGGAGCCCAATGCATTTGGTGTGTGGTGGTTTTACCTGAGGTCATTTGAGACTGCAAATAAAAGGAAGGTAATAACTTTAAATGCATGAAAATCTTGAGTGTTGAAAGTAAGAAAAATAGTAAATTGATGGTTGATATACAAATACAGCAACATACAGCAGTTTTGAATAATAAAAGAGATAGGAATAAATAAATAACTATGACTAAGACAACAAAAAAGCATCCTTTCTGAGGTCTTTCCATTTTACAGCAGACTGTTCCAAAGACTAGAACTACAGAACTGAAAGATGCCTCATCAAACATCGTGGTTCTGACCTTAGGACAACTAGACGGCTAGCTGCCAGATGACTTTAGAGCCCAACTAGGGACATACAAATAAAATGTTTAACATGTATTCAGGTGCAATGCCCTGTAGTACTTAAAACATCATTGCAGAAAATTTCTAATTAATTGTACAACTAACAGGCAATGTAAGTGCTGTATGATATGTGCTGGGTGCTCTCCTTCTGCTCTTTACAGTATTAGCACTTGTGCATATGAATTCTTAATTTAATCGTAAAATGTAAATTTCTTATTTGGGGAAGATCATTAAGGAAGGCATGGCGATAATCCTGCATGCTAGTGTTAAAAGTGTGCATTAGTCTCTCAGCGTTGGCCTGGCAGACAAACAAATGCACTTTGGCAATGTTTCTTAAGTGATAAAAGGCTGGTTTTGTCACATTTCTGTAACATAGCCGCACTGCAGAGCTCTCCAACTGGAGCCCTAGCCTCCCCCTCTCCTCCTCCTCGCTTCTCCCACTGCTTGTCAGCTCTGGATTGTGTTTTGATGTTTCCTCAGACCTACAATTGAGCTCCATTCACGGCAGCCACAACACACATTTGTCGATTCATATGCATCAGGGCACTTTTTTCTCCCTCTCTTCCTCTGTCCTTTTTTTCTAGTGGTCTCTCTGCCCTGTAGTGCTGTAACATCTCTCCAGTTTGAGGTTAGGAGTGGCCGCTAGCCCCCCTGCTGTGTGCCGTGTCACATCTGATTACCATTATTTATAAAACTCACTCAGGCTCCATGCACACAACACACACACACAACACACACACAGGCAACTACATACGCATGCCCGCCCGGCCCCGTTCTCAGCCCTCAGTGCTATAGTCAATATTTGCACGCAATCCTGAGATGTTGAGAGTTTCCATGGTGGTGAGAGCCTCCATTACATGAAATATTCAGGGCGCGGGGAGTCTCCCAGGGGCCCAAGCGGCGGGTTTTTACTCCGATTTGATTATATGCCATGATTCTTTCATGAGCAATGACAGTCCTGTTGAATTACAGTCGACCAGGCCTCCGAGTGATAGTCACGGAATCTGCGCTCACGCTCATTCCGTCCTGAGGAGGGAGGCTTCCCTTTCACATTCACCTTCGCTCCCTCTCTCTCTCTCTCACACACACACACTCTATCCCTCACTCTCTTTCATTCCCTCCCCTCCAGTCAGAGGCGTACATATCTGAGTCAATGAACACAGCGAGAGTTGCAGAGACTTTTAAGAGCACAACCTCTGCAACATTCTATGACTCCGCGTTACATCTGGTCTGGGCTCGGGTTCAGAAAGCTTTGTTTCCTGAATTAGTTGAATAACGGTGCATTTCTGGTGTGGAAATAAAGCCTACACAGCCGGTAGTATTTACAGACCTCTGACTCTTGTCTCTGACTCTGTTTGTAACTACTGTTATCATTCGGTCCTAATATCATCACTTGTTGGAAACATGCACAGAAGTACACATTTCCATTCCATGTAAAGGCATATGTCCACACTGTTTACAGCAGATAGTGGCAGGAGCTTTTCAGGATCAGTGAACTGAAATGTGAGGGTAACCTTAAGACATCTTTCAAATGACTTTGACATTGTATTATATAAACCGTACTTCAGTATGAGGGGTTTCATTCATTTCTAAAACACAGAGGCACATATGCATATCAAAACTGGATGATATTTATTTTTTACAGTTGTCTAAGCATAGTGGTAATTAGTGTCTTACCAATACACTTTTTAACATTGTTTTTTAAAAGTGTTTCATCCCAATTGCTGTCGATGGTCCATGTGAACTTAGCTAGGTAGCCAGCTAGCTGCGAGTGACAGATCCCTTCAATAGGGCTACTAACAAGCTAACCTTCAGAGGAACTACCTACCAAAATAGTTACAGTATATCTACAAATATTTCAGGACAAGTTCTGAGGTAAATGTTATTGTCAAGTTATTATCGAAATCTTTGAAGAAGTAAACCTGATAAAAAACAAGTTCAGTTGGTTGTTTCAGTGTGAAAGTCAGGCCATTCATTTGTCTAAAACAGCAATGAATTAATCTTTTCCAGTTACCATGTTTTAACAGGATATACATGTGCAGAAAATGTTTTAGGAACCTACAGATTTATTCCAGAAGACCCTGAAGAAAATCGATCCAAAGCCACTGCACAAATGCTTGTGGACCTCCCCTTAACTGATTACTGCTTCTCAATATAACAATCTCAGTTCAGATCTGGTTCAGTCAATGGAAGCAGAAAATATATATTTTTTTAAACTAAACTAATTCAAATTCACACAGTTCATGATGATACATAGTTAAATATGCCAGTAAGAGGATTGCCATTATGACACGTGAAATCCTCATTTTGCTCTGATGGTGAAATTAGTCACACTTTATCAATAGAGACTCTGCCTATAGTTGCCTATCGTTCCTCTTTATAAACCTTACTCTGACATCCATACAACACCAGTAGTAACAATAATTGTCTCCTGACTGCAGTCACTTCCAAACATTAGCCGAGCACACCAGAATCTTTCTTCCTTGTTTTTTGTCTGACACAGTAATTTAAATGATTCAGGGTTGCACCAAAGACAGAAGAAAGCTAAGCTACAGTACCTGTCGTGACCTGTTGTACATGTCCAACGGGCCTGTGTCTACTGTAGACCGGTCAAGGTCATTCCTAACTCCTGTCTCTAGACCACCGCTTCACATAATTGTCTCTTGATGCAGCCTGTATCCGCAACCCCGTGTCTCTTCACACCTCTGTCTGTCCACATGTCTGTTCCTAGAGAGAGGGTTGCACAGGATGAGTGGGGATGGAGCAGTGGATCTGACAGCTGAATGCTGGGTTTCCAAACACACTCCTGCTGATCGTCTGTGTGGCCCAGCGTGAGCTCGGGCAACCCTCACTAAATGACTGGTGTGTGTGTGTGTGTGTGTGTGTGTGTGTGTGGGTCAGTCGTTGCAGGAGATTGTACACACACACACAAACACAGGCACAACATCAAACTGGCGTAAACATAGGGACAAATTCAAAAACGTAGACACACACACACACACACACAGATAAATCCAAGATAAACAGACACACACATACACACACACACACTCACAAAGACAAACACAGAGACACAAACACACATGTACACACACAATGCTGATGATGAGGGAGCTAGCTGTAGGATTTGGCAGCCCGGTGTGAGAGGGACAGGGTGAGGGGGAATGCTCTAAAAACTGTGTTAATGACTTCCTCTGCCTAATGAGCATGTTAATTGCTTCTCTCAGCTCTCTGTCCAGGCTTCTGTCTGTGCATGTGTCCATGCCCGGATGTAGTGTGTTTGTGTGCGTGGTGTGTGTGTTTATATGTGTGGTGTGTGTGTCTGGATGTGTAAAACATGATATCATAGTCTAATCTCTGTATTTGATGTTTGTTCAGGGGGAAAGCATATGTGTGAAGTGAATGAAAATGTCTATATGTCAATTGAAGGAAATATACAGGGAAGAATACCAGAAACGGGTATGATTAATGTTAGGTTATAATTCCAAATGGTTAAAGTCAGGGTTAGGTATCAAGTTTATGGGTTGGTATTAACTCCAAATGGCTAAGGTAAGGTTTGCTGTTCATAAAACTACTCGAAAAAATGATGTCCACATTGAAGTCTAAATCAACAGGTAAACTGTCCATCTCACCATCCTCTATGTATCTATAACAATGCCCACCATTACCCCAGTGGCTGGTTTTCAAATGGTACGTTTTACTCACTTGAACAAACGTCTAATATTGACCGTTATCTGTTGAGAACAGTCTTGTGCATGTGTGTCTGCATGTGCGATGTGTGTCTGCTGATATGTGTGTGTGTGTGTGTGTGTGTGTGTGTGTGTGTGTGTGTGTGTGTGTGTGTGTGTGTGTGTGTGTGTGTGTGTGTGTGTGTGGTTGACAGATAGGAGCAAAGATAGAGACAAATATGGTTTCTCTTCTGCAGTAAGCTGAAGGTCCCAGAAACAGTGTTATTTCTGCCAAGCTGCATATAACCTTTAAACGGTATAGATTATATAAGCGGGGAAACGGACAGGTTTTGGTCTGCACTCACAGGTGTGATTACAGCTGTGACTAAATCCTCTCATCACACATCTAGCTCAGGGCCATGGAACATACAGATTTCTCTTCTGTATTACAGTAGTTAGAGGAAAACGCCTCAGGCTTAGCAAGTGGCTATCCACCCAAGGAATATCCATGTATGATCTATTCTGAGACTTGAACATGTTTTGAATTGATTCTGTGCACTGCAGCTATATTTACGTCAATGTGTGCGTGCGTGTGTGTGTGTGTACAGGACTAAACATCCTGCTGGGGAACCCAAATCCCTGCAAGGATTAGGAAAATTTGATCTTTTGGGGATATAAAGCATGGGGTTTAAAGTAATTTTTCAGTTAGGGGATAGGGTTAGAATTAGGGGTTAGGAGCTCTTTTCATAGCAAGGTTTAGACTCAAGGCAAAGTTTTTGGGGCTATGGTTAAGGTTAGGGATTTCAAACAATAGCATTTTGAATAGGAATAATGATTTGGGTCCCCACAATAATATTAAAAAGTACATGTGTGTTTACATGTTTTACAATCCTAATGAGGACCAGAATTCCCAGCAAGGATAGTAAAACAAGAAAATGTTGACTCTGTGGGGACATTTGTGTATGTACGGAAAAGGTCATTCCTATCCGAACTTAAGAACGCAGTCCTCACTATGTTTCAGACCACAACAACTTTCTAATAAGCCAGTGCGTGTACACGGAAGGTGAGACGGTTGACAGAGATGCAGACACGGGCGAAAGAATAGAATAGGTCTTTAAGTGTCAGCGCTGTAACACCCTACTTTCCCTGCTCCCTCCATGAAAAGCACCAATTATCATGTCTGCTGAGAGAATGATAACTTGGGAGAAAATAGCTCCCAATAATTATTCACTTTTTTTGTTCAGACAGTATTTAGAGGGAGTGTTTTGAAGCAGGAAGGAGAGACAGGCAGAGCCCATGCCAAGGAAGAACTCAATAGAAGAGGAAAACAATCTGTCAGCTGAGTGAAACTATTATTTAACACTTGACCTCTTTAAAATATCCACATCACAACCTCTTGTAGCTCTCTGTGTGTATACTAGGAGAGAGGAGTAAGAAGCCGTGAAGAAGCAAGCAGACTGAGATTGTGACGCGATTTGTACAAACATGAGTGAAGGTAAATAATGGCCCAAACATACACTATATCAGTATACAATAAGTATACATTACTGAGGGAGAAATTGTATATATTTAATGTGTTCTAAAAAGCAGATTCATTCCTGATATTGAGCCAGTAGAATGAACATAAATACAGGACACCTGATTATGACGTAAAAGGCCACAAAACTACTATATTTAGAAATTGTTTGCGGAGTCGTTTATCTTGCTTACACCTCAGATGCCAACGAACCACAACATTAGCAAACATGTGGTAGAACAAACTACATTCATATTTATATGCTTTATTAATTAATACATGGTTGCTATAATGGTTAATTAATGGTTGCTATAGATACCAAAATTTAATCTGGACGTAATATATATAATCTGGACGTAACTTTAGAACAAATAGTCTTAATGACTGAGTTGTGTCTGTAGCAACAAAAACACGAAAAAGCATAGATGCAGTAATAAAATGTGAAAATAAACGCAAACAGTAATTTATACAAGTACATGTTTGCTTATGTTGCTGTTTGTGTACTGTGGTATAAGCGTGATAAACACTTCTGTTCAGTACATTACCTTGGGAAAAGGAAATCCATTATTCCAAGGTAATTTACAGAACGTTGGTGTTCATCCATTACATATGGTACAGGATATTGCAAAATAGTCAAACTGTTTTCATAGTGTGATTATGACCACATCCTAACGTAACCATTTACTGGCAGCTACTTTTTCATAGCAATTTCTGTTAACCTAGAAAGTAACTCAATCTCGCTTAAGTTGGGAAGCCATGTAATTACGTACATTTTACAAATTGCGAGGTTCCGGTTTGTGTTGTCTCCACCAAAGGTTCTCATAGCTGTCTCCACCCCCATAAAAGAAAGCTCTCTGCCAAAGCACCACTGCTAATTCCCTCACAAGCACAATCCAGTCAATGTTTAAACACCAACTTTGCCCAACCCTGAAACATCCAAATAACCAGTGATGAAAACCCAAACACAGTAACTACACCTGCTGCTCCCCATTAGCTACTGCCAAAGGCAGCAGCTAATGGTTCATGCACAGAGTATTTCCAATATAGAATAAGAGTAGTCCTTGCTTATGAGATAAGGAAACGCATATCTGAACACATTATTTTGTTTGGCAGTAAATGTACTGCCAAACAAAGCCATGTGTTGAAAGACAGAAACATTGCATGTCTAATTTTGGCTAAAGTTGCTATATGTTCTTATAGAGTTACGTCATATTGTGACGCAATGGCATGTTGGTAATATGTCGGTTATCCGACGCCCAAGTCAATACATTTAATTCTGTTTGCCGGACCTTTTCGTAGTTATCCTGACGCAACTAGGAATTTGTCCGTAAATCCTATGCCTAATTCAATATATTTAATTCTGTTTGCCGGACATTTTCGTAGTTATTCTGATTAAACTAGGAATTTGTCCACTTGATTATATAGGCCTACGACGTTATTTAACGCATTTATTTATTACACATTTATTAACACATTTATTAAAAAGCACAGTATTTTCTTTGTCATTCTTGAATCATATCCTAGTGAGGATGAATGATTTAGAACAGAGTAGATGTACGCTGCTATAGTAACCTTAATACGGAAGTTCTATTCTTCAAACACAACATGTCACGTAAACAAGAGGGTGAATTTGTTTTGGTCGGGGTCAAGGGAAAATGCGGAAAAAGCTGAGGTCAAGGGTCTCGCTCAGATCCGCGCCAGCAGCGCCCCCTCCAGGTCCACGCTAGCAGGGTCAAAAACGTATTGACTTATGCGTTCACATATTTACGCGTAGGTAGTATGCATTTGCATGCATATGGGATGCAGATCTTAAAAGATTGCGCTGAAAACTCTATGAAAAGAAAGCACCGAATAAGAAAGGATTTACTTTGGCCAAAACAATGAAACAGTAAAACTCTCACATGGTACTCAAATGCAAGGAACACAAAAATAGCAGTTGACATTTGTCTTTAAAAATAGCTCCACCCAGGAGACAGTCCTAAACCACAAATCTGTCACGGTTATCCAGAACCTGCACACAATGCTATAGCACACTGAAGCACTCAGTCCATCATGGATTGACACCAGCATGTTTAATCCATACAACAGTTTGACGTCTCCCGGTCCAGTGGAGTTTCTGTCCCCACAATATGTACGAATCTATACAGATGTGTACATTTTAAGGTAATTCAAGTAATCTCTATGAGACACTTTTAATCAGAAGATCAAAAGGAGATAACATTCGTAAACCCTGGCTGTTCAAGGGCTCACAGTAATGTACCGTGTTACCACTAGTTATAATTATATTTCTTATATAGAGTAATGGTCCAATGCTAATGGCTTCTATATTGATCCTATCTCAGCCTGTCCAACATGCATGTACCCTCTCATCATGCAATTACACATATTCGATTCAACAATAATGAGTAACATTTAAGATTGCATTTTCTATCAATATAACCCTAGGTTTAACCCCCAGGACTGTGTCCCACTTTCCAGTGATGAGAGGAGGGTAGGAATGGAAAGTGGGGAGAGGAGAAAAGGTGAGCAGAAGAGGAAAGGAGGAGTGAGGATGGGATGGGAGGGAAGAAAAGATAGGAGGGGAGATAGCAAGCAAGCAAGCAAGTTTATTTATTTAGCACAATTCATACATCGAAGCAATTCAATGCGCTTTACAAAGAAAAATAAAATAAAAATATATAAAAATACAATAATATGAAAACAAACACATAATGAAAACATCCAAACAAATGAAAACATCATAATAAGAAAAATACAATAAGAAAACATATAAAGATTAAAAATGGGATAAAAACATAGGAAGCTGTAAGGCTAAACAATGTGGTTAAGTTTAAGTGCTCAGTCGTAGGCACGTGAAAAGAGTAGTGTTTTTAACCTGGATTTAAAAATGGATACGTTTAGGGCACGTCTAAGATCTTCTGGTAGTTTATTCCGGTTGTGTACAGCATAAGTGCTAAACGCAACTTCTCCATGTTTAGTTTGGGCTCTGGGCTCTACTAGCTGACCTGTGTTCATGGATCTAAGAGCCCTGCTCGGTTTATATTCTTCAAACATATCAAAAATGTATTCGGGTCCTAAACCATTCAGAGATTAATAAACTAAAAGCACCACTTTGAAATCTATTCTGTAACTGACTGGAAGCCAATGTAAAGATTTAAGAACCGGAGTGATGTGCTCTGTTCTCTAGGAAAGGTGAGGAGGGGAAGGGCGAAGAGAGGAAAGGAGACTGGAAAGGAGAGGAGGGTAAGGGAGAGAGGAGAGGAAAGGAGAGTAGGGGAGAGAGGAGAAGTGGGGAAGGGAGATAAGAGGAGGGGAGAGTAAGGAAAAGAAGAGGAGAGGACGGGAGAGATGGGAGAAAGAAAAGAACGAGAGGGAAGAGGAGAGAAGAGAAGCGGAGGGGAGCGAAGAGAGGAAAGGAGAGCATAGGAGTCGCAAGGCAAGGAAAGAAGGGAAGAGGAGATGAAGGAGTGGAGATGATGAGAGAAAAGAGAAGAGCAGAAGAGAAGGGAAGAGGAAGGGAGAGCAGAGGAGAGAGGAGAGGAATGGAGGAGGGGGGGAGAGGAGAAAAGAAGAGGTGAGGTAGAGGGGAGAGAGCAAAGAGAAGGGGGGGGATAAGGGGGAAAAAGAAAGAAGAAAGAGGAGGAGACAGGAGAGAACAGAAGAAAATAGAGGAGAAAAAGGAAGAGAGGAGAGTGGAGGAGAATGGCGGGGGAAAAGACAGCACAAACACTTGTCAATAAATTATTCATCAGGCTGCAGCACTCGACCAACTCCCCTACACAAAGAAACACGCATGCATGCATGAGCATGTAGACACACACACACACACACACACACAGTTCAGACACCATGGCAGATTGTGCCCAGTCATTGTTTGCGGCCCTGACACTGATGCCACTGATTTAATAGTTTTGGACATTGCCCCTGACCCTCTAGGCAGTGGAATCTCAGTCTGCTCTCGTATCCCTGCCAGCCCTTTAGGCTCTGAGATAAATATCACACCTACACTAGACAGATCCTAACACACAGAGTTTTCAACATATTTCTGTGCACATTAAGTTTGGTTTCCATCTTACTGCATTTATAAATTGAGCAAAAGTTTAATTAAACTGAAACCACTAGTCATTTATTATTATTTATTATCATCTCAAAACCCTAGTCTAGTTCTTGATTGTCTTGATGGTGTAGTTTTAGACTAGGCTTTATCCGTGTCCTCAAAATCTGCCCTCAGTTTTTTAAATCACATTATGATTAGAAAAGGCCAGGTAGATAGAGACCACATAGCTGGATCCTGGAGGCCATCAGAACCAGGCTTGGCTGAGAAACAGACGTCTGGCAACACAGTTCACTCTCTCTATCTCACGCTGTTTAGGACCATGATGGATGACTCATTTAATACACCATTTAATCCAGCCATCAGCCAATTACTAATGGAAATTTGGGGGGGAATGTCATGTGGCTGAATGCCACATTGGATTGGTGTTGACTCGAATTAAAGAATCTGTCTCGAAAATGACCAGGTACCTGTTTCATACCTCTCCATTTGTTACCTCACAGAAATTGAACATGTTTATCACTGACCATCATCAATAGTGTCAGTTAGTGTCCATTTCTGTGTGACAAAAAGGCCCATGTATTTATTCACTCACACACAATGAACTTATTTACTGAGTCATGTATTTCTGTGTTTGACTGGCACTGACTTTAAGCTATTCAGCTGCTGAAACAAATGATTCCCTCGAGAAGAGACAATGGAATTAGAGCTGAAGATCGTCATGAGAAAACTAGTCCCCAGACTCCTCTTGAAGACCCTTTGTGACACTAATTGAGAAGATACCGGGATTCAAACAGACTCTGTAATTAAGTGTGCATTGTTAGTCAAGGGTTTGTTACGTCTTTGTCCAAATGACTTCATGCCCAAACAGGAACAGCATAGCACACAGCTTGGATTTTGTATTGTTCAAATGGTTTCCTCTCTTCCTCTGGTATGAATATACTGTCGGACCAGACAGTCTTCAGAGTAGCCCTCAATTCCCACACCCAATCAGGGTCTCTTATCTGTTTTTGACCGCTTGCTCTTCTCTTTTGCTCTCTCTCTACCCCCGTCTTGCCTTTACCCCTCTATCTGTAGGCCTTCCCTTCCTGAGGGAAGGTTTAACCACCCAGCGCTCCAGCCTCTCAGGCCTGGTGGGGAGCTGTTGTATATTTGTTCTGTTCCTCCTCCTCTGTATCACCATGCAGCAGGGTAGAACCATGGACTATTAGGTAATGCTGGGAGGTGAGCCAGCAGTTGGAAAGGATTCCTGTATGTGTGTGTATGTTAAAGACGTGTGTGTCTTTTTGTCTGTGTGAACCTGCCAGCACGTTTTGTGTAACTGCCATCTTTCAGTTTTGCTTTTAACAACAATACGGTAAAACCTTTTTTGGGGGAAAGAAAGTGAATGTAGTCCTTCTTGTTTATTCTAGGCAATGTTGGCAACATTTAAAGGTTGTGGAATACATTCACGTATTATCAGCCTCACAGATTTAGCTGCCTTTCAGAAGTGTGTATCTCACAGGTGTAGACGTGTGCAAAAACACAAACTGCACTGTGTGCAAACACAGACACATCTATGACCTGTAGTGCCCTTTCTTTGTTTCCACCTGGAAGGCCTGTAGTTTATAACCAACAGCAACGTCAAAGGAAAGCAATTTAAATTCACAACTAAAATGTACTTACAACAAAATGCAATACACTGTATACTGAAAATGTTTGGAGTTGTAGAATCATGATTTATTTTTCACAGATTAGTTTCCAGGTTGCGTAGCTCTGGCCTTACAAGACTTGCACACCGTACACTCTCAGGCCGTACACCAAGTGGCAGCCAGTCCTTACGGTATATACAGAATATAAAATAATTTTTTAATATGTAGAAACATTTTATAAAGAGTGGTAGAGGTAAGAAACATGACAACTTGAATTTCCACTCAAGCTAGCTATGCAAGGAAAGGCTAACAGCAACACATCTAGTTTAAGGCTACCGGGCTAATATTCATAAAGACAACCTGGAAGTAGATAGAAATTTGCCATCATATTAACGCTAATCTACATTTAGATTCTGTGGAGCCGTTGAACAGGCACCTAGGTGATAAAAGTGAATCAGAGTACCCAGGTGTGTTTGAAGGACACTGATTTCGTGGCATCTAGTATTGCAAATGGCAAGTGTTTAAAGGCGGGCCCAAAATCATACATAATTAACCAGTGGACAGTATCCTTGTAGCAATGCAAGGTAATACCTAATTATTCTATTTAGAGTTTTGAGATATTAAAAGACAATAACTGAAAAAAGTTTCCCCGGTTATCGGACTGGTTACTAAGGATCCTCTACAAAACAGTTTCTGTATAGAACCCTCCAAAGACGGTTCTAGACCCTATGCAAAGGGTTTTACTTTGCACCTGGAAGCGTTAGCATATGGGGTGAAACAACATTTTGTGGTTCTAATAGGTACATTTTTTTAAGTGTATTCTGTACAGTGTTTAGCTGTGCCCAAATGGAAACCTGAAGCAGAATAAAACTTTTAGGAACGCTTTTCTACACATAATGAACATTGGTATTGCTTGCCAAGGACAGTTGGTATATTTATTATTTATATATGGGTCAATTTCAGTTTCATACACTAAACATTGGTTCATCAATTGCATGACTCCAGCCATATCTTGTTTTCTGCGTGTACTGTTAAAAAGACTGTTGTCTTTTGTCTAACCTCTAACAGCAGTTAGTGTTTTAGTGGGGTAGCAAGTCTCATTCCTGCAGTCAGTTGTGCTGATCCAGGCTTGTTCCTGTACTATCTACAGATCAGTCTGGCTTGGTAGAAAGGGTTCTGGTTCACAAATACACACACTTGCACTTACATATGCATGCACACACACACACACATATACACACACATATACACACACACACACACACACATATACACACACACACACACACACACAAACACACAGTGTTCTCTGCTAAACCAGAGGAGATCCATGGATCACATTAGCTTCCCATACTAGTCTCACTTCATTTCCTCTTATTAAATTAGAGAACACCAGCTCTATACACTTAAAACAAAGCCTTTTCAAGTCTGCCATTTGTAAAAAAAAAAAAAAAAAAAAAAAAAAAAAA
>JACXGI010013103.1:8774-21544 GCA_016801175.1 Esox masquinongy | reverse complement strand
ATGGAAAGATTGCATCTTAAGAAGTTTTACTAATGTGTGCAGACTGCATTTTCTGGTTTGTTTTGTTTTTTTAAGCTGTATACAATGTTATACAATATGCTAGAGGATGCTTTGCTAGTGAGAGAATATGGGCATGAGAAACCTATCACAACACAAAGTGCTGACTATCTCTGAACAAAGGACAATATATGGGATGTGGTGCTGGGCCTGTTATTGATGAGCCCCACACACCCTACCCACACACCCTGTCCATACCTCCTGATAGCAGTTTTCCATGTGACTGTCATAGACTCTATGAATAGACCCATGGACCATTGTGAGAAAGCCTGTCTTTACCTGATTATACAAATGTATTTTAATTCTATTCTCTTGTTAGAGGAGTGGTAATTCATTATCTTGTGCTATATGAGGTAGCATATCACAATCAGTTGGTATCCACTATTGAGGGGCCCCACACTACCTGATAAGCGTGTGGAGCCAGGAACTCAAGAGGGGACACTACCGGGCCATGTACGGTTAAAACCCTCTGAGTTCTATAAACGCGGGCGCGTCAATCGACCTCTGCTCCGTAACCGTAGAAGTTAGATGTTTCATTCTTCTTCCACGTTAATAGGGTTATTTTGCTGCAAATAACAATGTCTCATTTGTGTACTTTCGTCAACCAGAAGCCCCACAATCGCGATCACAAAACCTCTATTTGATGCGTCCAGGTCACACATTTTTATTTATTGCTCCAGTACTGTAGAAGTTAGAGGCTTTATTTCTTTTCTGTGGGAACAACGACATTCCACTGCAAATAACAACGTCTGGTTTGTGTATTTTTGTGAACCAGAAGCCCTGCAATCGTGATCACAAATAGTGATCACCTATAGTCCTGCAGGATTTCAGCAGCAGCCCTAACTAATTGTACTTGATCTTTTTCTGTTGTTTAGAAGTCTACACTACATAAACCAATCCAATGCGAAGTCTATCCATGTCACCCCACTCCCCAAAAGAGAGAGAAAGAGCGAGCGAGCGCGCCATGGGGAGAGGCGCGTGTCGCATGTACCATGCTGCCAATAATAAATTATGCTCTTGGATTGCATTGAAGACGCATTCAGTTGCTACAAGCAGTTGTTTTGAGAAAAAAGAAATGGCCAAACGGCGAAAGAAGTGGAATAAATGATTATGGAGAGTGAGGATAGTGAAAATGGGTCTGAACATTCAGACAATGAAAAGTATCAGGACGGAATCGACGTATTTGTAAAATAGGGTAAGTGTAGCCTAAATGCTATTCTATGATAATGTTTATTATTATTTTGCATTGTTTTAGTGGAATTACTAGGTCTATATGATTACTTGATCTAACGGTATGGTAGCCAGTGGCCAAATGTGCGCCTATGCTGTGATGTGTAGAGTGTCAATGTGGATATAACCATTCAAAGGAAGACTGGACACATCCCTGTTCTAATCTCCACCACTCCCAGGTATGGCACATGTAGGGAATTCCAAAGGAATTCAAAAAAGAAGGGACTGCCATCTAGTGATGGCTTTTGGAAGTACAATATGACAGAATAAGTTCAGTGACCCCAAAGAACTGACACATATAAATTCAAAACCATTCCATTCTGCTTTTACCGGACTCTGCTGTACGATCCTGACGATGAATGGATAGTCCTTTCGGGAACAGTGGGAACACATCCCTGTTAAAATCTCCACCTCTTCCAGATATGGCACATGTAGGGAATTCCAAAGGAAATAAAGGCACCCCCTATTCAAGACACCCCATAAAAAAAGTTCAAAAAAGGGATTGCCATCTAGTGATGGCTTTTGGAAGTACAATATGACAGAATAGTTCAGTGACCCCATATGGGCTGTTTCAATGATTTTCAGAATGTTTGAGAAAAAAATGGATCTGGACAAGAGTAAAAAAAAAGGCTAGGTTCATTTTATCATTTTATAAATTCAAAACCATTCAACGTGTACTTATTCTGAACCCCTGGGGGTATCCAAATGTAATGTAAAACAGGCTACCTATTATATATTACTATTTTATTTCAATTTAGAACCAAAATATGTGCACTTGCGTTTTTACATTTTTCTGACTGTTTCACATTATGACTCAGACGTGTGCTTATATAATCATTGATTAAGAGTTCTAAATGTATTTCCAAAAATACATCATACCTAAATATTGAGTGTGCTAGAACTTATCAAAGAAACCTGATCACTTCCCTTGATAATAACCAAGCTTATTTAATTGAATATTACATGTAATTTGAAAGCACTCTGGTGGTAAATGACATGTTTTAATAGGCATTAATGACATCGCCTGTTTTGTTTTGTCATGGTTGATGTCAGTAGGGCCCATAAGCCTTTACAAAGGGTTTCCACCAAGTTGGAATGTTTATGTGTTCTCTCTCTCTATGCCTCGTCACAGGACGACTGGTGAGAGGGAAACAATACACAGAGGGTAATCATTTTTTGAAGTTAAGTAAAACATATGGCTTTCCATGTGCTCTGAATTTGATTCTAATATATGTTATAATTTGGTTTTAGTCAAAAGATTGGGATTATATTTGCATGTGAAATTATGGAAGAAAGGGTGAAAACAGCCAAAAGCTAGTTTATCTCCTACAATAAAATGAGTGCTTGACCCAATCCTCCCACACACTGCCCTGGGTTAGAAAGAGTAACATAGGGTTACTTGGGTGGTCATGTCTGCTTTTAGTTTAATCATAATTTTTATGAATGTTTTGGAATTTTCACAATAATGTTAAATTACTGTGTGGATCTGTCAATCACATTTTCACAACTGCAAAAATATTGGATGAGATAAGACCTTTGGTAAACATATAGTATCAATTAAGTTGAAACAACATTTACTATAGACCATCCGCACAACACAACATATTTTAAAGGGGTACCTAGTTTTGGTTGAAGACATAATCAAACCTTAGTTAAGAGCTAGTAATATTTTCACCTAACAGCTTTGACAAAGGAAGCTGTAGCAAGCTTGAATCCTAAACAGACACAAAGGTGCAGTTGTGAATTTTTTTGTGGGCATCCCTGAGTTCTGGGTCTCTAGTGGCGCTTTTCCACTGCATGGTACTGGCTCGACTCAACTCGCCTCATCTCGACTCTACCCGCTTTGGGAGCTTTTCCACTGCATGGTACCAGCTCGATTTGGCTCGCCTTTTTGGCTTTTCCACTGGCCAAAAGTGGGATAGTACCTGGTACCTGCTTCATCGAGGTTCCAAGCGAGCTGAGGCGATACCAAAAGTGACATGGAAACACAGAAGACTTCTGATTGGGCAAGAGTGACTCAAAGCGTGCAGCAAAGCAAAACAAGCAGTTCTGCTGTATCCGTCCATTGTCGGATACAACAATGGGTCTTTGTGGGTCTGTCCCTGGAGTCGTTGTATTGAAATGGGTTCATTTCAGTGCCAGTGCGTAGGACCAGACTCGTAATTTGAGCCATCGTATTTCCCCAAAACTACTCTTGGCTTGGACCTATGTACTAGTGTTGAAATCAACTTGTTATCCCTGTGAGAGACCCACAAATACACGTTGTTTTTGTCGCCTACAAAAGGACCTCATTTTTTTCCTCCTGGGTTTTACTATAGGGTATCTGGCATACATTACACTGGTCAAAATAATAATGTCAAGCCAAACAGAAGCAGCCTACCAAGCTTTCTAACCATTTTTGCAGTCTGCAATGTATTAAGACCAAAGTTACTGCTCACGCGTGCTTCCTCGCTACTCCCAGAATAAACGCTGCCTTGTGTACAGTAGGCTACTCTTGAGTCAGTCGACGTGGTGTTATAGCCGGCAATTAATAAGGCAACTATTTATACCTTTTAATCGAGATGGAGGGGTTATGTAGGTTGTTTTAAATGTGTTGGTGTGGAGTTGTAAGGTGTATACACTTAAATCTAACAGAGCATTGCAGTTACGTCACCTTTTATACTGCAGGGCCATAAATCTATTCTACATTTTCACAGTTTTTCAAACAGGGTCAGGATGGCGCCTCCTGTGGCCATATTTGTCGCTGTCCGGCTTTCCCTCATGGTGTCACTTTCCATTGATTTAATGCAGTGAAAGCAGGGGAATGTATGATATGATCACTCATTATGATTGGAAAGATTTGAGCTTAGGGCTCAAAGCAAATCAAATTGGTACTTATAAGGAGTTACATGAAAAATGTTGTTTTCTGTTTGCATAGTCATAACAGAGCATTGGCATATGTTATGGTTTACATCATTCTTAGGATTTGTTTTTAATTTGTTTAATTGGAAATTGTTTTGTTTGATGTAAGGTCTAACATTTCAATGGTTGAATAGCAGAGATGTAACCATTTTTGATTTGGCTAAGCAAAGTCTGATCAGACAACGGAATCTCATTCCACTGCCATGTGCTATCAGGCATAAATATAGCACATTGAATGAAACATCAACCAAGCCAGTTGTGGATGGAAAAGGAAATTTGACATAGACTATTATGGAAACTTGTCTTAATGGGGTGTAAGCTTCACTCTGATTATGCAATTTCTGAGATCCACAAGTTTTCAGGACTGATCTATTGTCTTCATTGTTGGGAGTTGACAGAACAATACCCAGTGGATGAAAGTCCAATGGACTGTTGAACCACACTAATCGTTGTTTTGCAGTTATACGTTCAACAGATCAGGACATCACAACCCCTTTTCTGATGATACATCACGTTACCGACTGGATACAGACAAGTGAGTGTGTGAGTAACAGCAACATGTTCAAAAAGGATTTCTACAACCACACTGGTCAAATATGTTCCAAATCTTCCTGACCACTCACATGGCAGAACGATGCCAGCGTCACATCACTTGGCTTCACACTCCATTTCTAGATGAACCATCGACAGCGAGATGAGAGGAGAATCCACCTGAGTCCTGAAGGACTCCACATACTACAGGTCAGAGTACCAAGGGCCAGTTGACTGGAAAGGTCACATGGTCCCAACACAGGTTGAATGGTGTTCTGATATTATGTATCTATATTCATTTCTCACAAGTCAGGTAGAGGACAACATATGATCACTACCCAAACATTGGTCATTGATAGTTGTTTTTTTTGTGAAGTATTTTATAGCATTAATTACAACAGCTATCATGGTATGTTTAATTGTGCCATATTCCTTTTTATAGTTAAATTTCAAAAGGTTTATTTGTCATTTGCAATAACAAGTTATGGCAATGAAATGCTTGGTTTTCCTACTCCCGACAGTGCAGTTAAAAGTTAAAAAGTAACAGTAATTATAATATAAAAATAAAGAAGATAACACAATCAATCAATAGTAACACTATACAAAAACATGCATCAATAATAATAACTATACAAATGTACAGCCGTAGTGCAATGTAAAAGTGACAGGTGTGCATGATATAATTGGCAGATGAGCATGATATAAAGTGACAGGTGTGCAGCCTAGGAAAGAAACTGTCCCGTAGCCTGTTAGTTTTGGACGGAATACTCCTGTACCTTCTGCCTGGCGGCAGCTTGGTAAACAGTCCATGGCATGGGTGGCTGGGATCTGTAATGATTCGTTTGCTCCTCCTCCTACACCTCTCTGTGTAGAGATCCTGCAGGGATGGCAGGTCAGACCTTGTGATGTGCTCTGCTGTTTCAATAACCCTCTGAAGTGCTTTACGGTCGAGGGCGGTGCAGCTGCCATACCAGGCGGTGACACAGACGGACAGGATACTCTCGATAGTGCATCTGTAGAAGTTGGTGCGTATCCTGGAATCCATGCCAAATCTCCTTAATCGGCGTAGGAAGAAGAGCCGTTTCCTGGCCTCCTTCACCAAGATGTTAGAGTGATGAGACCAGGTCAAGTCATCGCTGAAGTTGACACCAAGGAACCGGATGTTGTGAACTCTCTCTACTGCAGACCCATTGATGTGTATGGGGGTGTGGTCTCCCCGCCGCTGCTTCCTGTGATCAACAATCATCTCCTTCGTTTTGCTGATATTGAGCTGGAGGTTGTTATCCTGACACCATGAAGTCACTGACCTTACCTCGTCTCTATAGGCTGACTCGTCGTTGTCAGAGATCAGGCCTATGATGGTGGTGTCGTCAGCAAACTTAACGATGATGTTGGAGACGTGAGTTGCCAGGCAGTCATGGGTGAAGAGAGAGTACAGGAGCGGGCTCAACACACAGCCCTGGGGGGAGCCAGTACTGAGAGTCAGTGAGGAGGAGGTGCACTTAATGGGGTCAAGACCCAGATCCCTGAGCTTAACCACTAGCTTGTGGGGCACAATGGTGTTGACGCCTGAGCTATAATCCATGAACAACATTCTCACATATGTGTTCCTCTTGTCCAGATGAGAGAGTGCAGAGTGGAGGGTCAGAGCGATGGCATCCTCTGTGGATCTGTTTTGTCTGTAGGCAAACTGCAGCGGGTCAAGTGTTGCAGGCATGGAGTCTGTGATGTGTGTTTTAACTAACCGCTCAAAGCACTTCATGATGATTGGTGTGAGTGCTACAGGGCGGTAGTCATTCATGCAGAGGACTTTTTGCTTTTTTGGCACAGGAACAATGATGGACTTTTTGAAGCAGATGGGGACCACTGACTGACATAGCGATATGTTGAAGATATCAGTAAAGACATCAGCCAGTTGGTCTGCACAGACCTTGAGAAAACGGCCTGAGATGTTGTCTGGTCCAGGAGCCTTGCGGGTGTTAATCCTTTTTAGGGCTTTACAGACGTCTGACCTGGTCATTTGGAAAGGGCAGCCGCTCTGGTCCATTTGAGTATCTATGCCAGGGATGATGTTCTCAAAGCGAGCATAGAAAGAGTTCAGTTCCTCTGGGAGAGAAGCTGACACTTCCCCCACACTACCTGTATTGCCTTTATAGTCCGTGATGGTTCTCAGACCACTCCACATGTTCCTGGTATTGGAGCCCTGGTAGAGAGATTCTACTTTGACTCTGTATTGACTTTTTGCAGTTTTTATTGCCTTCCTGAGATCATACCGGGATTTATTATAAATGTCCATGCTGCCTGAGTTGAATGCTGCAGTCCATGCCTTTAGCATGGCACGAATACCACTGTTGACCCATGGTTTTTGATTAGGAAAAGATTTTGTAGTTGTACGTGGTAAAACGTCATCAATACATTTGCTAATAAAACCGGTCACAGACTCTGTGTATTCATTGATATTGCCCCCAGACGCCTCTCTGAACATTTCCCAGTTTGTGAGGAAACGGTCACGTAAATCGGTGTCTGATTCGTCCGTCCATCATTGATCGGACCTCGTCACTGGCTTCTCTTGTTTTAGCCTTTGCCTGTATGCAGGGAGCAACAGTATTGACGCGTGGTCTGATTTGCTGAAAGCAGGACAGGGGAGGACCTTATATCCGTGGGGAAATGGAGAATAAACATTGTCCAGAGTGTTTTTCCTGCGTGTCGGGAAGTTGATGTGTTTTTTAAACTTCGGTAGTACTATCTTCGGATTGGCGCCGTTAAAACCCACTGAGGTCGATTGACGCGCGGGCGACGAAAAAGTTCGTCGAGCACAGCCCCAGCGTTGCCTTGGAGGGCGGGGGGGTTGTACACAGCTGTTAAAATGACTGATGTAAACTCCCGGGGTAGATAGTAAGGGCGACATTTAATCCTAAAATACTCCAGATCAGGAGAGCATCCAGAAGAGATACAGTCTACATCCAGACACCAAAGATTGTTTACCATGAAGCAGACACCACCACCCCTCCTTTTACCGGACTCTGCTGTACGATTCTGACGATGATTGGATAGCCCTTTCGGGAACAATGGCCGCATCTGGGATTGAGGGCTCCAGCCATATTTGAGTGAAAACTGATCAAGTGGTTTTTAATGCCGGTTTATGGAACACCTTTCGAAAAGTGATATATTTGGGGCCAAAACAGGGCACCCATAATTCGGTAGATGTAGTGTTTAAAGTTGTCGAGGGAATGAAGCAGTTTGACTCTGTTAGATTGGAACTATTTCCGGAAAATGTCAGCGGGTTAGATTGTGACTGCGACTGCGGACTGTTCGACTGACGTAAGACCCTGAAGCCCCGCCTTAAGCTAACACCGTCCTCAACACAGCGTAAAAACAGACAGACCGCCTGTGACTATCAAGCAGTCGGAAGAATTTACGAAACTTGTCTCAAGATTACAACCAAGCGGATATTGAAGAACCCAAGGCTGAGGACTGGCTGTGTGGCGCCTGGGATGACAACGCTGAGGCCTTCTACGGAACCCCTGACCCCGACAGCTCGATTCCACCAGCATACACAACAAGAAACTACCATTGGCTTGACCGGTTTGGTGATCAACTAGGACCTCTTAATCTGTCATACCTTTTAAATGCTAACAAGAGTTATCACAAAATGGACAAACACCTTGCACCACAAGTTTTAAAGATTATCAAAGCAACATTGGGTATGATTCTGGAAAACGTTGTTGTGGCTATTCTCCACAAAGCATGCATTGGATGTGAAGTGGACCACCCGAGCCAGAGAAGACATTCTTGTATCGATCCGCCTGATTATTTTTTTGAGACCCATTATGATGACATCGTGGAGACAGTTTTAACACAGCGACTGAATCGTGTGTTGGTCAAGGCTTTGAACGCATCAGGGTTTCATGCACCGCTGACCGATGTTCACGTGGCAGCCGAGAACTTTCTGCATGAGCTCAAGTTGGAGCCGAACATTACACAGAGACTGAGGGAGAACAGGGATGAATACATGAATAAGTTTAATGAGGAAGCTGTATGTGACGCAGTAGCGTCTTGGTGCGACGAAAGCAAAGAGACTGCTGTCTAAGGATGGGTAACTTCAGCTGTCGTGTTCACATGTATCTAAACAAATCCTATGTGGCTTTAGCGATTAAACAGTTGATGGGCAAAGCAATCAGGAGTGGAATTGATGGTTGTAGACCTTGTAATAACCAAGACCATGTCAGTATAAAACATTTTAATAATCTGAACAAGCACATGGAAATGATCAGGAACACATCTGATGATTGGCAGCAATTGTTGTCAATCGGTGTTGAATCAAATGCTCTAAACAACTTCATGTATAAACTTCGAACATTTTCAAATGCACCTGTTATGTGTCTGTTTTCGTATGTAACAGACGTTTGTGTGATAAAATAGTTGTGTAATGATGCTGTGGATGTAGAATGTATTTCTAAATTGTTTACAGATTTTCTAATCAGCAGAAATCTGAATGTTTGTGTAACTTTTCTGAAATTTTTGGATGACGTGTAATTCCGAAAACTCAAATGTTAATGTAAATAAACATAGCAGTGGATAGTATTTACCAATACTTAATGTTATTAATAAACATAGCAGTGGATAGTATTTACCAGGGCTTAATGTTAATAAACATAGCAGTGGATAGTATTTACCAGGGCTTAATGTTAATAAACATAGCAGTGGATAGTATTTACCAGGGCTTAATGTTAATAAACATAGCAGTGGATAGTATTTACCAGGGCTTAATGTTAATAAACATAGCAGTGGATAGTATTTACCAGGGTTTATGTTAGTAAACATAGCAGTAGATAATATTGACCAGGGCTTAATGTTAATAAACATAGCAGTGGATAGTATTTACCAGGGCTTAATGTTAATAAACAAAGGGTTCCTATGTAGAAGGTGAAGAATATCCCCTGATAGACACTGTATGTACTGTTAGGGTCCTTTTGTGTTTGGCTCAGGATCTCTTGCCATCTCCTGTTCTGTCACCTCTATGAAGTAGAGTCTGGGATCACATCTTGTACATGGAATATGTGACCAACTCAGGTTTGACTAAAAACTCTTCTCAGAGGTTTATAAAAGCAAGTCTACCTCACTCTCTTTTCCTGTGAATGGTGTCGGTGAAAGTATCCTTTCTCTCACTCTGGGTCAGTCTCTACCTTCTATTTGGTTCATGGTCATCAGGCCATGCATCTTGTGTCATGCTTTGATTAATTCTTTGTTTATGCCAAGTACTGTATTGGAATGTGAGCAGTATTGCCTTGTTTAATGTTATCATCAAATGTCAAAAATTGATTACTTTACAGATACCCATGTCCTATGACATCATTTCCATGTAACACTAATGTGATGGATCTGCTTACTAATGAGATGGATCTGCTTGGTGTATATTTACTCAATAATGGTGAATGGAGAAAAGACCAGAATCTTATTTGCATAGTGATGATGCTCTGTATAGACAGCACATGATTCAGTTATCTGGGAGTATTTATAACGCTGTGCATTTAACACTTCATGACTGAGAGCTGTCCTTAATGACAACTGAACCAACAACAACCATGACTTTTCTAACCATCTTCATCTGGACTCATTTTCAAAGGTAAGATTTATTAAATGTAATGTTGAAAAATAATTTCATCTACAGAAAGGAATGATATATGGCAATGCTATTATGTATATTAAGTACAATGTGTTACTGTGTTTTATTCCTTTAACATGGGTGTCCTTATTTTATTTTACAGAATCCAGAGGACAGTACATAGTGACTCAGTCACCTGCAGTTCAATCTGTTATAACAGGAAATTCAGTTGCTATGAACAGTAAAGTCAGCAGTAATGTGTATAGCAACAATCGTCTAGCCTGGTACCAACAGAAACCTGGAGGAGCTCCAAAACTCCTAATTTACTATGCTAAGACACTTCAGTCTGGGACTCCATCTAGATTCAGTGGCAGTGGAGATTATAGTGACTTCACTCTGACCATCAGTGGAGTCCAGACTGAAGATGCAGGAGATTACTACTGTCAGAGTTACCACAGTGGTGATGTGTTCACACAGTGATACAGAGCTGTACAAAAACGTCCCTCATTCAGACTGCACAGTGACTGAACTTCTACAGTTGGGACCTACTGCAGGTGTTGCGGGGGAAGAGACAGTGACATGGAACATTGGTCAGTAGAGGACGTCAATTTTTATTAAGGTTCGAAAATACAATTCGATCACATGTTCTCCATCATCATCGTAGTCAGGGCACAGACCTATATAATGGGGCTGAAATGACCAATAAGGGCTCCCCAGATATGCCGGCAGCCATTCACCCGTCGGCTTCTATCAGTTTCCGCAATGTGCATCACAAAGATGGACGACACATGCCCGTTTGAGTGAATGACACCTGCAGGTAGAATGGGGGCACCGATGTGCAAGAAGGGCCAGGGGCTCAAGCACCCCTTGGGGTCCATCTGGGCATGTGTCTGGGGGGCAGAGACACTTACATGGAACACTGGTCAGTAAAGGTCAACTTTGAACAAGGTTAGAAAGCAACATACATATCACATATTCTCCATCATAATCATTATTGTCATTATTGTCTTTTAACATTTACAAAATATTGTAATTTAGCTATAGCTCCTATTCAGAGCGTCTTACATACATGGAAGAGGGATTTCAAAACAGGCAATCTATATTTTCTGTAACAAGAGGAAGTTGTTAGCTGGGGATGATGTGGTGAAAACAGGGCCAGATTGGACATTTAGTCAATCTGGCCCTACATTTAGTCAATCTGGCCCTACTTTTAGGTGCTGCAAGATCTTTAGAGAGTCAAGACATCATTTTACTGGGGAAAAGGCCTTCCGCCTTTTCCCCAGCAAAATATCCGTTATGCCATGAATCTGGTTCTGGAACTCAGAAAGGGAAAGGTTGCAGGAGGTTTCACTTCACATCATTGTTCCCAATTCGTCTCCATGCATTGAGCTAGAGGTCCTGCCAAACAGTCCTTACAGGAGAAAGGAGAAGACCAGTTTACCTATTTTCCTGGTAACTAATTTAAAGGCTACTGCAATACTAAAAATAACACTCAACTAATAATGAAATGGTGGGACTGAATGTCAGAAAGAAATACCTGAGTTGTGTAAAATTATCACAAGTGATTTACTATTTTTTCAAACAATGATACATTTAGAAAAATAGAAAATGTGAACAAACAAAAATGTTTTTTGTAGCGTCATTAACTAAGATTTTTACGACTTCTCTCTTTATATTGTTCATGGATTGTTCATGAATTAGGGTACTGTTGCCAAAGTGGGAGAATTAGTATAACAATGGTCAAATTAATACATACAGTTATTTTTGTTTCTCTTATGGGAGATCTTTTGGTGATATATCGGTAGTGTTTTACAAAGCGCTATTCCACAGAAAAATTAAATGGCCAAAATACAAAAGACCAAGATTTGCTAGAAGAATAATAATAATGAACAAATAACAAATAAACAGATATAGTAGGTTTTCGCTGGTGAATTGCTAAGACCCCAATTAAAAATACAAAAAATAATTAAGAAATGAAAGTCCAACTCCCCTCCGCTCGCTGATCTCTCCATGTCCTGATGACTGGCTCCTGGCTGGTGCCGTGGAGGATGTTGGAGCCTCTGCTGTGTTGCGTGGTCCTCTCCATTCATCCAAGCTTCCTACTTGTTACATGTGAAAACTAAAGTGCTTTTTAGCCTTGTTGATGTTACTGCTTCCCTCTTGTGATGTTGTCAGCCATTCTGGTGTCACACAATTGATGTGTGTGTCCACTACTGTCTGTGCTGTACCTCTGTATGACCCCAAAGTCCCAAAGTCAAGTGCCCCTGTTCCTATGAGTCAGTCCAGATGGTTACCTCTCCTTCATAGAGTTCAGCTCCTGGCTGATGTCAATGGCCCATCCTTGGACTCTCTGTTGAATGTGTCATATTCTGTCACCCACCTCTCCTTGGACTCTCTGTTGTATGTGTCATAGTCTGTCACCCACCTCTCCTTGGACTCTCTGTTG
>JACXGI010013102.1:0-21446 GCA_016801175.1 Esox masquinongy | reverse complement strand
GGTTTAGGACCCGAATACATTTCTGATATGTTTGAAGAATATAAACCGAGCAGGGCTCTTAGATCCATGAACACTGGTCAGCTAGTAGAGCCCAGAGCCCAAACTAAACATGGAGAAGCTGCGTTTAGCACTTATGCTGTACACAACTGGAATAAACTACCAGAAGATCTTAGACGTGCCCCAAACGTATCCATTTTTTTAATCCAGGTTAAAAACTTTTCACGTGCCTACGACTGAGCGCTTCAACTTAACCACACTGTTTAGCCTTATAGCTTCCTATGTTTTTATCCCATTTCTAATCTTTTTTTTTTAATCTTTATGTTTTCTTATTGTATTTCTATTATTATGATGTTTTCATTTGTTTTGATGTTTTAATTTGAGTATTTGTTTTTATGTTATTGTATTTTTATATATTTTATATTTTATTTGTAAAGCACATTGAATTGCTTCGATGTATGAATTGTGCTATATAAATAAACTTGCTTGCTTGCTTGTACATCTTCAAAATGAAAACTAAATACTAAAGGATTTAGTAATGTAATTTTCATTTTTTACATTTGTAGGGCCTAATAAACAAATTAAAATACTATAGCCTGTGTTCTTAAAAATAATGGTTCTGTGTTTTCTTTTTTTTAGTTTTTTTTTCGTATGATAAAACCTTAAATACAAACACATTCTTGTATTTTTCAAATTCATTTACCATTTAAAACAAACAAATTCTGTAATTAATTATTTTTTATACTTCTATATAGTTTGATGATGACTCAGTAGATTAACTGATGCTCTGGCTGGATGGTGATGCTGCAGATGAGAATGTCCATGCTAATAGGGACGATTTTGTATGCTAATGATGCCAAACAGTGTTCGGCTCTGGCGGTTATAGGGGGTAAAAAAGGCCTGGCGGTTCTAGTGTTAAATGATTTGCACATCATTGCATTCTGTTTTTCTTTACATTTTACACAGAGTCCCAACTTTTTTGGAAACGGGGTTGTGTGTGTATATTGAGGGCGGATGTGTGCTTTATACCATTTATTCTAATTGAAGTAGGAGAACTACAGGATCATAGACCAGCAACCTACTGTTTAGATTTACATGGGCTACAAATAGATGCTGACAGTTATTGTGCTAATTTAAGGGCTGAGATTTAAGGGCTGTGACACCCTGAAATATGAAAAGTAACAAACTTTTAAAGCAGTCAGTATTTGGTGAGTGCAAAACTAAAGCAATTGGTTTTGGTAGACTGTTGTGATGTTTTCCGTTAGTCCTTTGGTAAATTCTTCTTGCAGTATTTGTCCAACTCTTTTTGACTTTGGCCGTTTTATTTTTCTGTGCTTTGTGTCAGTGTTCCCACAAAGCTAACAAGATACAAATTAACATTTGGATGACACAATAAATGATTGGTGCTTTTAACTGTAATAATCCCAATTTAACCTGATTACCTGGACAGGTGGACACAGGGCATTGAGGCTGGATGAATCTCCAGTGTCGTCAAGGAAACGACCGTCCAGCTGTCCGTCAAACAAGAGCCCACCCACAGCTCCCCCGACAATCGAGGGAGAAGTGGGGTTAAGGAAAGAGTGAGACCTGGGAAAACACACACCACAACAAGGAAATTAACATAAGAATGATCAACAGTCTTTTCAATTTCCTACATTTCTAAGTAAGAGAACAGAAAGCAGAAGCAAGTAGCTATTCTACAGAATCCTAAAGTCCCTTTGATTTACAGATCACACTAATGGTAACTCCCATACCATAGACAAAAGGGCTGTCAAACACCATGCAGAGCAGAGTGTCAGCTTGTTTTTTACATTTTAGATTCAGTGTGTCAAATTTTTCCCTAGACTACCTGGTAAGACAAGTTACTAACTATTTCAGTGACCTTAATTACCGAGTACAAGGGAGGAGCAAAAACCCACAGCCACTTGGACCTCTGCGGAATCAATAAGATACAGAGAGTGGAAAGACTCAGAGTGTAGCATCTTACCCATGGAAGACCCAGGTGTCACACTCGTCTGCCCGACCGACGTAGTTCTCAGGCAGCAGTCCGGAAAGCCCCGTGCCCAGAGAAGTACCATAGACCCAGCCTTCGCTGGCACTACCCTGCTCCACAGGGGACATAAAGATGAAGTCCCCCGGCACCAGGTCCAGCTCATCCTCGTTCTGAGGCATGTATGGGTACATCACCTTCAGTGTCTGTGGAGGGGGTCACCAGGTCAGAAGGCACCAGGTCTAACTTTATCACTTTACTTCAACACTCTTGGGGGGAGGGGTGTACCTCATGGTTGGCAAATCGAATGTCTCGGGAGAAGAGCACGGCCAGCCAATCACAGCCCACTGACACGTCCACGCCCTTGGCCAGCTTCTCCAGCGCAGCCAGGTGATTGGTCTGGAAGTGGTAGGCCAGGGTCACGTGGAGTTGCTTCTTGTGGGGTTCCACATGCACATCTGGATTCCAGACAGAGAGAGACAGGACTGTTACACAGAACATACTGTTTATATATTTATAGCGGAATGGTTTTACTTTTTGTAAGAGATACACAAACATTATAGTGACATCTGGGCTGGGAGGGGGAGACAAGAACAAGTGTTACAGTCTCTTTACTGCATTACAGATTTTTCAGTTGCTTGAGCACTTTTGTCCAAACAGAATTCACATTTTACCAATTAACACACATGTCAAAACTGACAAACAAGTCAGTAAAAATAAAATACACCAAGCAATTAACAAAAATGTATTTTATACATACTGTACTGAACACAGTACATTAATACTGAACTACTGTACAGTGTGAAATATCATTCTGAATTACCCATTATCCTTCTTGAATACTCTTACTATTGAAGTCACAGTTGTCACTCCAAGCCCTCAATTGTCACAACTCCAATCCCTCAATTCTTCTCACCAGTATGCAATGGGTTTTCAGTAGTCATTAGATTTTTATGATTTGTTTGTGGAAAAGTTTCAAATAGATACCAGATAGTATGGTTTTGAGTATAATGTTTAATTTTGTGTGAGAAGTCTGGGGTTTTGACAATATGGTGTGAGTTTCAAAAAGTGTGTTTAAAGTTTTGAGGAAATGTTGTACACATTCAGGAAATGTGTGTTATCAGCTGAAAAGTTTAAAAGGGTAATTGATTTACTCAGCTTAGTTTGTTTATTGTTTTGCTAAGCAATGGCATTGTGTGTGAAAGCAATGAAAAATTACTTAACGTTTCGCAAAATAAGAAAACTAAATACTTTATAATGGAGAACAACTGGACCCCAGTTTCATGAAAAAGTGTCTTAGCAATCAAGAAAAAACAACATAGCTAAGTTGGTAGAGCATTGGGCTAGCCAGTGTTGTGGGTTTGATTCCTAAATGGCTAAACAGAGCAAAAAGAAAGTATGAAAATGCTTCACTGATGGAAGTTGCTCTGGATAAGAGTCTGCTAAATTACGTAAGAGTAATTGGTGTCAGTGTTTCTTTATATTCACTATAACACAACACAATATTGAGAAAGACAGAAGAAATACAGATATCTGAGCCTAACAGATCAAACAGACACAACATAATAGAGTCTACAATTGCAGTTCTGGTTTATTCATGGATAATCTTGCCGGGAAGCTGAAACCGAAATGGATTTTAATTTCCTTAACAGGAATAAGGCTTTTCTTTTGAAGCTAAAAAGAAGCTTGTTAATGCCATCTTTCTCTCTGTAATTTATTTATGGTGACTTACTGTATTTGCCTGCAGCCTATTTTGTGTTATTCAGAATGTTTATCGTGTTTCCTAATGCTTTGTTATATTTAAATGCTTAGTCAATCATCCACCACTGTAACTTATACCAAACTGTAACTTAACCAGGAGTCACTGCTCTACCAATCTGGAATATCTGATGATTAGATGCAGGCCTTTCAACTTGCCTCAGGAGTTTACATCTATTGTTGTTATGGCAGTCTACATACACCCGGATGCTAGCTAATGCTAAGCTAGCAATGAAAGAACTGCAGGCTGCCATTAGCAAACAGCAGATAGAACACCCAGATGGTGTTTAGGTGATTGCAGGGGATTTCAATCATTCAAATCTGAAAACTGTTTTTCCCAAATTCCACCAAAATGTCTCCTGCCCCACCAGAGGAGACAATACAATAGACCATGTGTACACAAACATTCCGGAGGCTTACAAAGCCATTCCCCTCCCCCACCTGGGTCAATCTGACCATCTTTCACTATTTCTACACCCCAAGTATTTACCCCTCATTAAACATGTGAAACCATCAGTGAGTTCTACAGCACCAGTTTCAACACACAGACTGGAGTTTGTTCGCCACTCAAGCCACTCTTGACTCCCATACGGATATTGAAACATATGCTTCCTCCGTTCTGGATTACATCAACATCTACATCAACAATGTCACCACCCATAAACTAATAAAGACCTTCCCCAACCAGAAGCCGTGGATGAACAGAGAGGTCCGACAACTGCTTAAGGCACGCAATGCTGCTTTCAGATCCAGCGATGCAGAGGCCTACAGCTTATCCAAGGTCAATCTGAAAAGGGGCATCAAGATGGCTAAAAATGACCATAAACTGCAGATCGAGGAACACTTCCGCAACAACTACCGACCAAAGAACCCTACCCCCACAGCCAGCGACGTCTCCTTTACCGATGAGTTAAACAGGTTCTACGCACGCTTCGACAGGGACAACAAAAAGCCAGCCATTAAAGCTACTCCCTCGTACTACTCTTACACTGTCTTGCTATGCCTGATAATGGAAGTTTTCAGTTGTTAAAGGTATGTATGTGTCTACCTCAGGAACCACACCGCTGCAATCCCTGCATTTCAGTTGCACAAATATTCAATTTGCCTCCTTGCACATTTAGATTTGCCATCGTGCTTGTATTCTTACAGTTGTTACACACGCATGTCTACCTCGGGACCTCACTGCACATCTACACATTCCACTGGTAATATACATACACATAATACTTGTACATTTTCTGCCCTCCTCTATTTACAGTTCTGGTTAGATGCTAACTGTATTTCATTGTAATGTACTTGTACTGTTCAATGACAATTAGGGATGGGACAATATGAGAATTTCATGCCACGATTATCATGGCCAAAATTATCCCGATTTACGATTTTATCACGATTTATAACAATCTCAATAACAACTCTGGTTTCTAGCTCAAAACGACTGATCGGATATTCTTCCATTACATAAATATTGTTCTTGTGCATTTAAAAAGCCATTATGATAAAATAATATCAAAGAAGGTTTTTAATAATTAATTATATAATAACATGTTAATCTCTAAATGTATATGGTTGCCAGCTTCATTGACAATACATTGCAGAGGATGTTTAGTGGCATTTAGAATTGCCATTTGTACTGCATTTGCCTTCATTGCCCATCTATACATTGCACATCTGTATGTCATATCTGGAACATACACTATACTTAATACAAGAACATTTTCTGCCCTCTTCCGTTCGCACTTCTTGTTAGATGCTAACTGCATTCCGTTGTACTGTACTTGTACTTGTTCAATGACAAACTTTAATCTAAAAAAAAAGAGATATGCGCTCCACCAGTTAAATAAAACAAGTAGTCAGGAACACTTCGATGACTGGCAAGAGCTTTTTCAAGTCACTCCTCTGCGGATCAGAGGTGAAAATAGATTTAATTTCTTACCGGTATTAACCTGTGGGTGCATGCACTTCCGTGCGCATTTTATGTGCCTTATTTGCTAACGATAGGCCTATTTGATGTGTCGATTCTTCATAATAACTTTATAATTCATTATAACAGCTCCCGGTTATGTTGTGCGCATCATGTATTGTGCAGATCATGTAGATGGTCAATGTTATTTTGGCCCGCGCAAATGATATTCTATTTGTCTTCTCCTGTCACTTTCAGTAGGAAAGCATTAACAATTAGCCTACAATAAACAAAATTACATTTAGAAAATCGAAAGAGATATGTATAATGTATATCCTATTCATATTTTCTACAATTTGCAGTTTAACAAGTTTTTTCTGCATGCATTGTAGCTGCATGTCTTCTAGGATATCATTGGTTTGTTTGAGCGCAACATTGTTTCAACTGCTTATTTTCCATGGTAATGGAATGGACAGGTATGTGCATATAGCGGGAAGTGGAGACGTGATCAGAAGCTTTTTTTTGTAGACTACTAAATGTAGTGGTTAGACTAGTACTGCTGTAAAGGAATTGGAAAACTAGTTTATTCTTTATATCATCAAAATGCAATCCCAACTCATAACGACATGTAAGAATTTAATTTCGATTTTTATTGTAATTGACAATATTCTTCTATTTAAGCTAGCACAGCCATTCAGCTTCATTGACCATACATTGCAGAGGATGTTTAGTGGCGTAGTACAACGTGAGATGTGCGCTCCACTTGTAAAATAAAACAAGCAGTCAGGGAAACTTCAGCAACTGGCAGAACTTTTTTCAAGTCACTTGTGAGGATTATCCTGATTTACGATTATCCCGATTATGGAACTTCTCCACAATTTCATAATCGTGAGTATTTTCCATCGCGATTAGTACTAAAATCGTCTATAATCCCATCCCTAATGACAATAAAGTTGAATCTAATCTAATCAAATCAAATGGTGGATTGGACCAGGTTTCACATGCGCAGACAATTACCTCTGTAGTCTGCATTACTTCACCACCAGCAGTTACCAGAAAAGGTGTTACTAGGGGTCTACTAGGTGTTTGGTTGGTTGATACTTCCAATAATTCAAATAATTCAACTAATGTGCAACAGAGGCATGGAATATCCTACAGTATATGACTGACCTACATGTGTTAGCACCCTTTAATGAGCTTAAAATTCTGATGTATGACTGTTCACAAGGAGGAATGTTTCCTTGAGGCTGAGTGCTGATTTTATCGTATGTTTTAATGTCATGTTGATTGTATTGTATGTTGTATTTTTGTGTTGATTGTACTATATGTAGTAATGTCACATTGACTGTTTGTTGTAATATTGTGTTGATTGCATTTTATATTTTAATGTAGTGTTGTGTTGATTGTATTGAATATTGTAATGTTTTGTTGATTGTATTGTATGTCATAATGTTGTACTGACTGCCACTGCCTAGCTGGCTAGGTCTGCCTTGCAGAATGTGCAGATTGTGTCTTGCAGATGTGCTTCTAACAATCATTGTAAAATTTCCTTCCCATTTACTGCAATACAACATAGAAATAAAGAACATTTATGGATAAAATTTTTTTTTGCTTTAATGTGATTATTGCTTATTTAAGAGCTTCAGTGGTCTGGCAACATTATGTACAATTTGTGAAATAAACTTTTAAGTGACTAATTAATTAATATATTCTCATCTATCTGCTCATACTGGAAGGCAAAGTGCCATCTAATATACCTGCTTTGGCTGCTGCCACCACGGCAAACTCGGCGGCAAAATTCTTGATCACTTCGGCCACCTGCTCCTCCACAAAAAGTCCTATGAAGTTGGAGGAAGTGTAGAGCTCCAGAGGGAGTGGGTTCGGAAAACGGCCCCTCCATGACCCCACTGTGGTCTGTAGGGCCTCGTTTAGGGCCTCCACCTTGCTGTCCTCACACTGAAGATGGAAGGAGACTTAGTAAGTGGGGTATATGATAAGGCATTCAAGTACTGACACAAAGAAACAACACTACAGAGACAGCTGTAAAGGCAGTTTCCACCAAGCGACAATAGCAAAGTACACATTGAAATGGAACTAGAAAAAATAACATTAACAAGGTTGAGTGGACCCAGCCAGGAACCCACAGTCACCGCAGGTACCGACGACTTGCAGGTACCGACCGCAAACATGGTCTCCCAGTTTACCCTCAAACGCACAGGCCGTTCGCTCACCATAAAAAACTGGCAGAGGGTTATGTGAGGGAAGATGTTGTGGGCTTTGTTCTTGCCGCATGTGACCCGTGACTGCTGCCAGAAGGTGCTCAGCTGGTGGAGCAAGGGCCCACTGGGGCGAAGGTACAGAACATACTCCCTGGGAAGCGGGTCATCCAGAAAAGGGTCGTCCACATGGGAGAACAGCCTGGAAGAGAGGGAAGGACGTGGGGGAAGAGAGGGTCAGGACGTGGTTGTAGGAACCAGTTATAGCAACCAATCCTGTATTTTGGACTTTTCTTACAGGATTTGTAAAAGAATTTGTCCTTTAATATTTCCCCTTCTAAAGCTGTAGTGTGCAATGAAAAGGGGTGGGGGCAATTATTGCATGTTTTTCCATGGCCAGCAGAGGGCAGCAGTGATGCAGTCCTCACTGTGGTCAGCTGTCTGCCACTCCATTACATGGTAATAATTGCTGTAATGACTACAACCACATCTGACCAGGCATTTTAGTCAGGAATGAGTAAGTAAGTAAGTAAGTAAGTAAGTAAGTAAGTAAGTAAGTGTGTGTGTGTGTGTGTTTAATACCCACCAATCACAGGCTGCCTGCAAATTTCTGCCACCTGTAGACACTAGAGCTTTTAGTCTGCAGATAGAAATATACAAAGATTAGTTTCTTATTACACATTCACAAATACTTAGATTATTTTTTGACAAAAATGCTACAATCTGATGGCCAGCCAGTAAAATTGCAAACGTAACAATAGTAGACCTATTTCCAATTATGTTTTTGGCTTTCATGCCATACCTTGAGGCTTCCCAGCTATGTTGAGACTGGCTTACTACCATTTCTTTTATTTTCATTACTATTATTTTGGAGGTTCCTGTAAAAATTAAAGTAACTGCCCAATGAAATCTCACTTAAATAATCGTCAAATAATCTGTTGACTTCTACCTTACCCGAAAACCCCACCACAAACAGACCATCCTGTTGAGGATTTGAGCTGGCCAATCAGAAGTCTAAAAAAGAATGGGCTGGATAATCAGCAATCTAACCACATAAAAACTTGATGACCAATATATACTCACACTATTGTTTTTGGGGTACGCCCACACTATTCCTACAAGGAAAAGTTGTTTTTTAACGTACATAATGAAAAATAGATGGAAAGGAAAACTATTTAACCCATATTGTAAGCCAATATTTTATAGAACTCGGGGCAGTCCACTGTTATTAGCAATTATGGTTCCTGCCTATTTGCCAATGTTCTGTTGTTAGATTTAACCATTGAAAATTAATTTCAAAGGCTATATCAGTAACATCCATGGAACAGAGTTTAAGAAAAACAGAGAGAGAAATCAGCGTAGTCACACCAAATCAATAGGTTATTGACCAGAAGATTTTTATTGGACCTTGGCAAAGCATTCCAGAGTTTTCAGTGTTTCTATGTAGTAAAACAGTAAACAGTGTAAGTGATACAGTACAGGCTTTCCACAAGGTACAGTTGTAGCCTGCCTGTTTAAATTGGATCAATCCCTAAAGAAATGGCTCCCAGTGTCACAAGACTGCATTGTGGGTAAAAGGGAACCATGTACTTTGGTTAATTTGCTTTGGTGAGACATTCAAATGAGAAAAAAACAGTATGATTTAAATACAAACCGCTGAAATGCAAATGAGAGTACTACGGATGTATGCTATCACATATCCCAAGTTTGAACGCACCGCAGTTCCAGCCAATCGCAGGGGTAGAGATATCACATGCTGGCTTGGCTATTCTACACTGTATCAGACATGCGGCATAGTGACCTGACCACTGAACATCATCAGCTCAAGTGTGCAGCCACAGTGAGCGAGTCAAAATATTAGAGTGAATTATATCTTGTAAATTCTAATCAGCACTGTAGATCACTAACTAACTCTTTTACAGGCTAATAGCACACACTCATGTTTTCCGTGCGAGATCGAGTGTGTAAGAACAACAACAGCTACAGAGCTGCAGCTGTTTTTTTTATGTGTTTATGGACTATGTATATTGTATGTCCGTGTGTGTGTGTGTCAGGAACTGTTGCACACGAACAGCAGCAGCTTCAGATATCTAATTCTTACTCAATAATTCATTTCAACATGTGAAGAAAATGCAAAAGAGTCACTTTCCTGGGAGTTGTTTAAAAAAAGGCTAAAACTCGGGGAAAAAGTCACTAAAGTCAAAGCCCACAGACAGGTACACTTACACTGCATTTATCAACTGATGGATTGAGGTGGGATAAAAACACCATGCCCTCATGTACATAGACTTGCATCTGATATGCTATCTAATTCCATAAGCTAAAACATACAGAGTTAAAGCTAACTCGTGCCTGTTCCTGAAGCCAGCCACCGACCAGAAGCTTTTTTTTACTCTTACTGAGAAAAAGCTTATTACATTATGGTTAATGAGTGCTCAGATTCTAATCAGTGTCTTTTAATAAAACCTCTAGAATCACAAGTTCAATCTGTGGAGACAAGACTACCTGCTACGATAATCAGACAGGTTCTGCCAAGTAGTGTCATGAGAAACCCAGAGACAGAGTACTTTGTAACCACAAATAAAACTGACCAAACAGGGTGTGCTATTAGCACGCTAACTTTCATTATGACAGACAGTTCGAACAGTTAGCATAGCTAGCCATCACTAGAATTTACTGGTTTGAAACTGAAGAAAGCTTTGAGTGTGATGAAGGTGGCTGTTGACTATGACATGAATCGTTCAATCGTTCAATCCTTTATTAAATAAAAATGGTTAATTCTTGAAATCAGGCTTGGCTGCATTTCATTTAATGACAGAGACTGCTTCCATACCCCACTTGCACCTGCCACGAATTGTGTTGAATACGCCACTGAGGGCGTGTTCCAACTCACTTCAATTCTTTTAATTCGGGAAACTTTTTAACTTGGTTTACATTCTGAACTGACTGGAAATGAAATGGAACTGCCCTCGGCCGATGACAGTACGGTCATTTCATGTGAACTATACCAGTGGATTGATCCCCAACAGCCACACCGCCAGAGTAAAGTGGATTGACACCTATTGATATACTTCAGTTATTGACTCATGCACACACACACTGTCTCTTTCTATATTACATGGTTTTCACTGTGAATGCCACATTGTTTCACAGTGAATTATCAATATTCACAGACCCGCACAGAACAAACACATGCACGCAGTGTCCGCCCACAGAGGCATGGTCAACTATTTCAATAACCAATTTGTTTTACGTGATGAGTAGAACACCAATCATTTAACACTGCTACAAAGACAGCCTTTGACTAGTTCCTTTTATCTAGTTCCTTTCAAGGTTCCTTCACTTCCTGTATAATACACAAGTTCCTATGTGACTCAATAGGGTGGATCATGGCACTCGCCATCAATCAGTAGGAAAACGTATACGTTCACTGTCGCAAGTAGCTCTGAATCCAGTAAGAACATCTCCTATCTGGATAAAATGTTCATGTGAAATGTACCATACTAATCCAGAGTGTACCAAAAGGACTACTCATCACTCTGATTAAGTGCTGAGTAGTACTCATCACCCTCGAAACAGATTTGAATGGTGTGACTACGTTTCCAAGATGCGCCACACTGTGCGTTGCGTGTTTATTGAATTTCCATTAGCAGGTAAAGTCGACACAAAGAGCTTGTGACGTTCTGTCCTACCAGCGCCTGTGAATGAATAACAAACACCAGTAGAAGATTTGTAGCAGATTTATTTTTGTTTCCTCTTGGCAGCAGTAATTAGAATTTAGCCTACCCTACTCACGGTTCTGCTCTCAGATTGTGTTGTCTCTTCAATCGGTGTGTGAATGAGGATGATTCACTGTGCAGACTAGACACTTCAGAGAGGTGGAAGCCAGTAGTGTCATAAAGGCTAAACATATTTTTATTTTCCGTTTTCCACAGTGCTGCTTATGACTTTGCTCACTGTGTCTGTCTGTGTGTGTCCCTCACCACCATCTGTGTGTGAATGATTCATAATGGAAAGTGAGAGGCTTTGAGTTCCAAATGGCTTCTCATTTTTAACGTACTACCTTTTGACCAGGGTCATTGTCGGGTACCGGGTGTCATTTTGGGACTCATCCCCACCGTCATATAAGTGGAACATAACATAGTAGTGCCACTCATGTTCACACTCAATTAGCAATTTTTACACTAACTTGCCACCACCCCCCCACAGAGGGTAAAGCAAAGTCTCCTGCTTGCCCTGGCTGCCACCTGAATGCATGCTAGGTTACCGCACCAGATGGCTAATTCAGTCATGGGAAAACACGTAAAGAAATGTTGGAAAGAAAAAAATGGCAGCGTCGCCCTGCACACATACGCTCGCCAGCAGGCATATTTGTAACACCGAGATGTCCTCGCAATCTTACAGATTTGGAGCGCTTTTCACACACTCAAACATATATCCCACCTAGGACACAAGCTGATGACATTACAGAGAAAAAGAGGTGACTGACATTAATAACAATCAGGATACTGTCTTCACATTAAAACATGGCATTGGTCACAAAATAAAACGGAATGGGTTAGAACTCTGCATGGGTAACACACAAAGTTCCTCTAATGTAATGTAATGTATATAGCAATAGCAAGATAGTACAACCCTGTTTCCAAAAAAGGTTGGATGCTGTGTGAAATGTAACGAAAAACAGAATGCAATGATGTGCAAATCATTTAAATGCTACAGTGGTTATAAAAAGTCTACACACCCCTGTTAAAATGCCAGGTTCTTGTGATGTAAAAGAATGAGACAAAGATAAATCATGTCAGAACTTTTTTCACCTTTAATGTGACCTATAACGTGAACAATTCAATTGAAAAACAAACTGAAATCTTTGAGGGGGAAAAAAAAAAAACTCACAATAACCTGGCTGCATAAGTGTGCACACCCTTAAACTAATACTTTGTTGAAGCACCTTTTGATTTTATTACAGCACTCAGTCTTTTTGGGTAGGAGTCTATTAGCATGGCACATCTTGACGTGGCAATATTTGCCCACTCTTCTTTGCAAAAGCGCTCCAAATCTGTAAGATTGCGAGGACATCTCCTGTGCACAGCCCTCTTCAGATCACCCCACAGATGTTCAATTGGATTCAGGTCTGGGCTCTGGCTGGGCCATTCCAAAACGTTAATCTTCTTCTGGCGAAGCCATGCTTTTGTGGATTTGGATGTGTGCTTTGGGTCGTTGTTGTGCTGAAAGGTGAACTTCCTCTTCATCTTCAGCTTTCTAACGGACACCTGAAGGTTTTGTGCCAAAATTGCCTGGTATTTGGAACTGTTCATAATTCCCTCCACACTGACTAAGGCCCCGGTTCCAGCAGAAGAAAAACAGCCCCAAAGCATGATGCTGCCACCACCATGCTTCACTGTGGGTATGGTGTTCTTTGGGTGATGTGCAGTGTTGTTTTTGCGCCAGACATACCTTCTGGAATTATGGTTAAAAGTTCAACCTTGATTTCATCAGATCATAACACATTTTCCCACGTGCTTTTGGGAGACTTGATGTTTGTTTTTGCAAACTTCAGCTGGGCTTGGATGTTTTTCTTCGTAAGAAAAGGCTTCCGTCTTGCCACCCTACCCCACAACCCATTCATATGAAGAATACGGGAGATTGCTGTCACATGTCGCACACAGCCAGTACTTGCCAGAAATTCCTGCAGTTCCTTTAATGTTGCTGTAGGCCTCTTGGAAGCCTCCCTGACCAGTTTTCGTCTCGTCTTTTCATCAATTTTGGAGGGACGTCCAGTTCTTGGTAATGTCTCTCTTGTGCCATATTTTCTCCACTTGATGATGACTGTCTTCACTGTGTTCCATGGTATATCTAATGCTTTGAAAATTATTTTGTACCCTTCTCCTGACTGATATCTTTCAACAATGAGATCCCTCTGATGCTTTGGAAGCTCTCTGCGGACAATGGCTTTTGCTCTGAGATGCAACTAAGAAAATGTCAGGAAAATCCTACTAGAACAGCTGAACTTTATTTGTGATTAATCAGAGTCACTATAAATGATGGCAGGTGTGTAATGACTTCTATTTAACATGAGTTTGAATGTGATTGGTTAATTCTGAACACAGCCACATCCCCAGTTATAAGAGGGTGTGCACACTTATGCAACCAGGTTATTGTAAGGTTTTTATTTTTCATTTTTCCTCCTCGAAGATTTCAGTTTGTTTTTCAATTGAATTGTTCACATTATAGGTCACATTAAAAGTGGAAAACATTCTGACATGATTTATCTTTGTCTCATTCTTTTACATAACAAAAACCTGGCATTTTAACAGGGGTGTGTAGACTTTTTATATCCACTGTATATTCATCAGAAAATAGTACCAAGGCAACATATCAAATGTTGAAACTAAGAAGTGTTACTGTTTCTTGGAAAATGCATGTTCACTTTGAATTTGAAGCCAGACACATGTCAAAAAAGCTGGGACAGAGGCACCAAAAGACTGGAAAAGTTGTGTAATGCTAAAAAAACTAAACCTGGTGGAATATCAAACAACTAATTAGATCAATTGGCAACAGGTCAGTTACATGACTGGGTATTAAAAGATGATTCCAGAGAGGATGGGCCTGTCAGAAGTGAGCATGGGGAGGGGTTCACCATTTTGTGAAAGAAAGCAAATAGTGCCACAATTTAAGAATAATGTTTTACAACAAAATTGCAAAGAGTTTGGGGACCTCATCATCTACAGTAAACAATATCATTATAAGATTCAGAGAATCTGGAGTAATCTCTGTACGCAAGGGACAAGGGCAAAAACCAATATTAGATGGTCGTGATCTTTGGACCCTCAAGCGGCAATGTATTAAGAACAGACACGATTCAGTAGTGGACATCACTGCATGGGCTGGAAACCATTGTCTATGAACACAGTATGTCGCAGCATCCACAAATGCAAGCTAAAACTCTAGCATAGAAAGAAGAAACCATACAAAAACAACATCCAGAATTGCCAGCACCTTCTCTGGGCCCAAGCTAATTTAAGATGGATGGCAAAGTGGAAAACTGTCCTGTGGTCTGACAAATCAAAATTTGAATCATAGAAACTGCGTCCTCCGGGTTGCGTCATCAGCGCACAGTTTAAAAGCCTGCATCCATGATGGTACATTAGTGCACATGGCATGGATGACTTGCACATCTGTGAAGGCACCATAAGTGCTGAACAATATATATAGGTTTTGGAGGAACATATGTTGCCATCCAGACAACATCTTTTTCAGGGAAGGCCTTGCTTATTTCAGCGATACAATGCCAAACCACATTCTGCACCTATTACAACAGCATGGTTCCATAGTAAAAGAGCCCGGGTGCTAAACTGGCCGGCCTGCAGTCCAGACCTGTCACCCACTGAAAACATTTGGCACATTATGAAACGAAAAATACGACAAAGGAGACCCTGAACTGTTGAGCAGCTGCAATCGTATATCTAGCAAGAATGGGAAAACAATTCACTTTCTAAACTACAACACTTTTTAAAAGAAGAGCTAATGCAACACAGTGGTAAACATGCCCCTGTCCCAACTTTTTTGAAACGTGTGCTGGCATCAAAATCAGTATGGGCATGTATTTTTCCAAAAACAGTAACATTTCTCAGTTTCAACATTTGATATGTTGTCTTTGTACTTCTTTCAATTAAATATAGGGATTAATAGAATTGCACATTGCATTATTTTTTTATTTGCATTTTACGCAGCGTCCCAACTTATTTTGGAAACGGGGATGTATTTGCATAGGTATTAAGCACAGTAAAAACTGTGGTAACGACATTGTAGTTACAGAAGCATTACTATGTGACTTAAAGTGCTTGATGACTAAAATATCAAATATAGTATGGTAGATGTAGAATAAGCTATTACACAACTGGAACAAGGAATGAGTAATTACACATTCACTTGCTGAATGCTAGATTTACTTGAGGCAAACGATGCAGGTGTAAAATGCATTTTATTATTAGTCAATTCTAAAAGATCAAGAGGTGGGGTTTAATGATTGACCCCATTAATTTCAATTCAATTCAGGAAGATCGCTGAAATTTTGAATAAATGTTTTTCTAATTGCAAAGTATAAACAAGAGAACTGTACTTCCTGAATCAAATGGAACAGAAATGGAATTGACCCTAACATTGCAAGGAGTATTATATTGGAAATTCTTTTGTTTTTATTTTAAATATAGAGCCAAGCAATATTATTATATCTGTACTACAGTACAAAGAAATTAATTAGAAAAATACCTAAGCCAATGAAACATTCATTTATGTCTAGCTATGTAAACTATGTCACAAACAAATTATGCGCTAGGCGTTATTCAATTGGTAATAATCCTTTTAGTCTTCTTCTAATGTCTCAAAATGTGACTTTGTTTTTAACAGAATACATTTTGAAAATAACCTACACAAACCTCAAAGAAACCATGTTAATAACTTTAGGAAAAGCTTAGAACGTAATGAAATAACAAGAAAATATATTTCTTGTGGTTCAAGTTACTTAAACTGGCAATGTTCCAAACCCAAGCAACTATCTTGCACAATTCCCAGAACGTTGTACAGCAACATATGGTTCTCAGAACACAGCGTGCAAGCTAGGTTGTTAATACGCTAGCTAGCTTATCATATTATATATTCAGTATGTGCTGGCCGGGAAAAATTGTGTGCGTCTAACTTGCTTCAACCCTTGCAGAGCTACCTGATCCCGCAAGCTTACGTTTCAACATCCACATCTCGTTCGCTCGTGGTCGTGCAGCCCTTAACATGAGCTTGCGGGATTGAGTGGCTTTGCGAGACCACTTTGACTCTTATTCCCTGACGCCTCATCCTTCATCTCCTCCACCCCTCCTCTTGTCGTAGGCTCTGAGCAGGAACTCAATGATTTATTTATAAACTGCATTTCCTGTCCAAGGCCAGCGAGGGAGACAGAAGGCAGTAGTATACTCTGATAATGTCCATATCAACTTGGGTAAAATGTATGTCGGAGGGGTGAAGGTCGAGAGTGGATTCATCAGCGCACTTTGTAGGTGTACCGGTTCCCGGGCTAAAATGACACAGGATGGGTTGGGTGTGAGGAATCAAACTGCTTGGTGGTAAATATGACTCATGAGCAAAAGAAACATTGAGGAAGGGTATAGGACTCTTGTTTCGATGGAGCTCTGTTTATGAACACAACCTAAACATCCTTGTAAAAATGTTACATCACACTTCAAAAATGTTGCTCCTTACTGCACACGCATGCGCAGGAGCACATGCCGCTCGCCTAGACCCTTAACAGACTGAGCCTCAATGGGGAAATCCACATTTCCTGTTTACAAAGCCACTAGTGTGACGGGCACACATGACTCACCATTTATCACACTTAACCGTGCAGAGAAAACTCCTCATCCCAGGACACCTGACTCAACGTCACTGAGATCTAGGAAAACAGCAGTTATCAACATAAGAGTCCCTGTATCGAGCCTGGGCCAATATTTATCCAAGGTCTCAGAATTGGGATTACTGATCCAGGATCACTGCAGCCCTGGTCAGAGATTGAACAGAGAAGACAGAGAGAAACGTAAGGGATGGAGGGAGGTGCACAGATCCTCGGTGGACTGACCACACAAAGCGTGTGCTGTACTGTGTGATCTCAGAGCTGCTGAGACTGCATTGAAAACAAGAAGAAAAAAGCACAGCCCGCTAATTGGTTGTGCGCAACATCTTTCGTAATCCTGGGGCCCGTACTCATCAAGCTTCTCGGAGTAGGCGCTGGTCTAGGTTCACTTACAAGCTCCTCTCCATGCCACATCCCTCAATACAATTTACAGAGCGAAAGTGATTGGTGATCAGGACCACTGCCCTGAATACGGGTCCGGAGTCGCTGGTATTGTGCACTAATGACTGGTGATTAATAACCAGGCCCTCACTTTCCCCGTTCAGTGTCACAGGGTTTTGTCAGATGTTAGTGTTTCTTTATACAGAGCTAACAGTTCGATGGACCCCTCCTCTGTGTCATCTGTGTTCCTCATACACTCACTCAATTCATTGCTTTAGAAAGAGAGAAGAGGGGACTGTGGTCAAATGGCAGAGAGGAGGGTGACACCATTTAAAGACAGATAGAAAGAGAGATGAGAGATAAATGCTAGATTTATGAAATCAATTGTGTATAACATGTAAGTTGCTCCCGATAAAAAAAAATAAGTCAGCTTAATTACTCAAATGTAATGTCACAATGGAGAGAGCGAGAGAGAAAGCGAGAGATAAACAAATCACCGTGAAATGCTCTGACATTTTATTTATACATCATGGTATCAACCTTTAAATGAACAGTGAGTGTTAAATTACCTAAAGTGCCCATTATACTCAGAGGAGGTTAACTATATGTTAGATTAAAGGGAGGCTCCATACTAAATATAACCTTTCACTTCACATTGAACAGAGTGGATATGACTGTATTGCTAGAGTGACACAGAGAGAGGGAGAGAGAGGGGAAAAAAATAGAGCTACAGAGAGTGAGAGGGCAAAAGAGTTGGATTGTGAGAGATAAAAAGGATGAGAGTGATAGGAGATGAAAAGAACAAAACATTTGCCACACAAAGAAATGTAAAACCAAACCAAAAGTAGTTTATCTAACACTGTGAGTCTACAGACAACTAAGCTGAAATTAGTGCATAACCAATTTGTTGCTGCATAGATTATCTTCTCTCTTATGAGAAGATGGCATCAGTATGGCATCCATAAAAGATTACAATAATATGAAACCATATCACGAAACATGTACCATATCAGGTTGTGCAGTATTAACAGCAATACCCACAAGGGGTGCAATTTCTTTTTTATTCCAATTTTGTAAAGAACTAGCAAATTCCCCCAGCGAACCTAACTAAACGCAAACATGCATGTGCAATTATAAACTAAATGCCAGGGCAGACAACCCTTACCTAAATGTACATAAAAATCTCCACAATGCAATTCGTTCCAGGAGGGGACTGATATACTCAGCTGTAACCAACTAGCTAGATCTTGCAAGTAAGCCACTTAAAGCTCAAATATATAATTAGCTAAGATAGTGAGATTAAGATGTACCAAAATAACAGAAAAATATAAAATTTACAACTAACGTTTGCCAGTCAAAACCTGGGTAAATATCAAAATTACTGGAACAATTTCCTCTGGATAAATTAGTTTGGCCAAAATGCCAGACACCATGTTTGGTTTGGGGTTGCTTTACTGTCTCAATGAGTCAACCATACTTTCAACACTGCACCAGAAAATTCTTAAGGAGAATGTGAGGCCATCGGTTAAAAACTGAAGCTGAACAGAACATGGATCTTGCAACAGAACAATGATCCATAACACACAACCTTCAACAGAATCACTCAAAAAGTGCCTAGTCAAAGCCCAGACCTCAATTCTATCAAAATGCTGTGGGTGCCTTGTAGGTGACTGTGAATGCAAGAAAGCCCTTGAACATGATCCCTGTCGATGTAAGAGAATGATATGATTGCAAAGTACAATCTTTCAGGTTCATTTGTTAAATTGGGTTATCTTCATCTGCCAAGTGAAGACAACATATTCATATGTCCAAATATGTAAAGACATATGCAGTGCCATCAGAGATTATTGAAACCCCTCATTTTGTTGTGTTAATTCATAAATTATTAATAATAAATCATTTTTGGCCATCAATCTCAATCTAGACAAAAATAATTACACCACTAGTTTCAATAGCTGGTTTTGCTGAAAATGTCTTGTAACCCTTTCTTGTAACTGTCTATCAGTCTCTTACATCTGGGAGGAATTTTTGCCCGCTCTTCTTTACCACACTTCTTCAACTGTCATGTTCGAGGGCTTTCTTGCAGACACAGCCTGCTTGAAGTATTTTTGCTTTGTCATTATAGGATATTTTTTTGTAAAATACAGGCAATCAATTAATATATAAAGTCTATACAGGCCTGGCGTTGTGGGTGGGCATTAGGGGGGAGTGCCTGCCCAACAGAATTTCTATGCTCCCCCAAATAAAAAACATGGTTGATGTGTTTGCATGCTTTAGTTTTTGCATGCTTTAGTTTTTGCATAAAATATTTTTTATTGTTGCTTTAACACAGATTTATGTATAATAATAAACACATTTTAAGTTGATATTACATAAAATGTAATATTAAAGTTGATCAGTCTTTTTTCTTTACCAGAAGGTAAGAAAGGTATCTAAAACTTTCTAGTAGACACTTCAGAGATGACTCTGATCCATCATTTACAACACCAATAAAAACAAAATACAGTGTAATTCAACCGAACAGTAAAGTGGCCGATAATTGAGGACGTTAGCCAAAAATAGGGGGTTGTAATTTTTCGTTACCCAACTAGCTGAAAATATTAACATCTCCACGGATATTTCAGAAATGCTAATTATTGACATGCTAGCTAACATTTTTCTGTCGCTAATAATCACAAAACATTGACGACGTGATCAAATTATTACTGGGTACAAGGACATATATTTCATAGCTGCTGTTGGCTATAACAATAATAGGGGGTTCTACTAGGGATGTTTTGACAAGAACCAGTAGCCTAAAAGTCACAAATTATCCTTGGCTGTATGGTATGGTCCGTCTACAGCTTATAAAATACTGTTTTGGTTTTCTAGAGACATTTAAAATGTCAATGCTTCCCAATACTGTACTTAACTAATTACTGTTGGAAATGTAGATTTCTTGCCTTAATCTGCAAATGCGATTATTAAGTGAAGTGAGTACTAAGCTACAAAGAATGTGTAACTACTGTAGTTAAAGGTTTAGTTAAATTTGATTGACAGCTGGGTATTTCGCTATAATATAGCCTTAGTATGCCATGCATGCTAAAATGATTTGCTGTCCGTCCCTTGTGCTGAAGTTACAAATCAATGTAAGTAGGATAAACGTGCCCGCCCATGGAAATCAAATGCCCGGAAATTCTAGTTATGTTGGCATATGCTGATTTTTGAGACTTGTCCCTTTGACACATTGAATAATTAAGCAGTTTTTGTCATTGTTGCACCTACAATTTGGGCACTAACTATTTGGCCTCTTTTGGCGCTTTTAAACTGCATAGTACCGGCTCGACTCTACTCGCCTCGCCTCTACCCTCTTTGAGAGCTTTTCCACTGCATGGTACCAGCTCGCCTCGGCTCGCTTTTTTAGCTTTTCCACTGGCCAAAAGTTGGGATAGTACCTGGTACCAGATACTTTTTTGCCGGACCGCGTAAGTGGAGCCGGCTAAGAAGAGCGAATGTCTCTTACTGAGTGACTGACTGAGTAACAGACTACCCTTTGTTACATAGCGTAGTGGTTAGAGAAGCGGACTTGTGAACTATTGGTCCCAAGCCGCCTCTGCTGCTGCCTTGGCTCCTCCTCCTGTTGCCGCGGCTCCTGCTCCTCCTCCCGTGCGACGCAGACAACCCACTCCCAGACTCGACGTTCCATGGCCGTCTAAGAAGCCCAGACCGTCCTGACTAGGCGTGGAGCGGGCTGTGAGCGGCAACGTTGCCTTCACGGCCCCCGCCTCTTCCTCTATCAACAGAGTATTGGCCGAGTCTGACGGC